>NSJW01000449.1:0-74031 GCA_019955255.1 Castanospermum australe
TTGGATTTATTAAGAATTCATTCCCCAAAGCTCACTTGGATTTGTATACTTCATAAATTTAATTAAATTATAGATCACATGTTTTATATATGCTTTTGTAATTTAATTAAATTATAAATCATGTTTTATACATGTAGTAGTAAACTAATTGATTAATTGACATGCTATCAGATTATATCTGATTAAAGCTGTTGAAACTTTTGTTTGAGAGTTACTCTGGCTTTAAATAGCTACAATTTGATTTTTCTTTTCATTTTCATTCTTGGAATGATCTATACTCTTTTTTTTCTTTTTTCTTTTTTATGCTAGAATAGATCCTTACTTCTTTTGGCTTGTTAAGGATAGAAGCTTAACTGCAGTTAAAACCTGAAACCATTCATAATCTGGAAGAACAATAGCACCTGAGGATGCCAAAGGCCTACTTACGTGAAAGAGATATACAAGAAATACAATGTTTTTTGATAAATCTCTCATTCAATAAGTCTAATAGTGTATTTATATCTCTTTTATGTATGCAGAAGCAGAAGCAAGAGCTGTAACAGTGCTAAAACAAACAAGAATTTAATCCTTTCAATTTCCATGTGTACAAATGTAACTATTTGTAATATTTTGCAGCATCTAGCAAAATTTAGCTCTCTCTCCCCCACTCTCTTTTGAACATATTTCTTCTCTCGTGGTATATCTCTAGAAGTGAGTAAATGGATATGCGGTATTATTAAATTTTCAATGTTTGGGTTTTAACCGCTCCCTCTCTGGCCTCAAAAAAAAGATCTTGTTGTCATGGGATGATAAGATAACAAAGGGGATTAGTAGAAACAACAAAGGAATTAGAGAATTTTACATTAATGAGAAATGGTGGCATGTATATATTGAGTTCACTTCCATTACTTCCTTTTAGCACTGTCACAAAAATTTCCCCTTTCATGTGCTTTCTCACCTATAATATATCTAACATTGTAACATGTTTTGGGTTTGCATGAATGGAGATATAACCTCAAATCACTTGGATTGTATATGATTAATGTCATGTCACCTTATGCTCAAAGGTTTTACTCTTTCATCTCATTGCTTTATAACTTGGTAATCACGGTGGCTGATTTGAAGACAATGATCTGAGATTACTATAACATTTCAAGAAAAAGTGTGATGTGTTGCCTCGGTTCAGTGGTTCCCAAGCTTTGCTCAAATCAAAACCTTTTCGTTGATTTGGTGCAGATCTTTAAAATTACGTTTGATGATAAAGGTTTTTTGCATCATTTGATTTTCTTTGACTAATAATTGTCAAGTGGTGTGAACTTGTACTGTCTAGTATTTTTCTGTTGTGCTCTTTTATAAGTTTATTATTACCAACGCTTTAAGATATTTTGCCCGTTTCTTATATCATTGTTGAAAAAAAAAAATCGCAGCAACAGCTGATCTTTCTACTCGATCTCAAATCAGTCTCCTTATACGCAGCAATACATGAATAAATGAGCTCAAATAATCATAATCCATGAATTATGTTAAAATATGATTCTTTTGTATTTTTAAAAATTTTATATTTCATTACAATTTGTAAAATGTGTTTGAATTAGATTTCGTATAGTTAATTTTGTCAAAAAGTAAGCTTACACTAAAGTAATTAATATTTAATTTTTTAAAAAATAATAATTTTTGAAGAATTAATATTATTTAAATAATATTTATTAAATTTAATTTTAAATCATGTATTGCTCAAAAGATATGGTCTTTTTCTTGCTTTTTCATATTTTTATTTTATTTTATTTTATTATTATATTATTAATATTTTAATAAATGACGTAAAATGTAGTTATGACAATTTTGTAAATTTGTTTAAACTATTATTATATTAAGAATATAAATATACATGACATTTTTTTTAAATTATTATAGTTTTAAAGATATTTCAATTAAATATAACATTTTATGTATTAGAGAATGAGCACTACAAAATTAGCACCAAAAATCACTAAGACACTCAAAGGAGTTCTATATAAAGTCCATTCAAATGCTTTTTAGAATCAAATTAAACAATTAAACAATAAAAATTAAGCATTATGGGCAAATGGCAATGTAAAGTTGTAGAATCTACACATTCTCATCCTTTGATTCTGGGTATGAAATCCAAGAAACTCTCGTAGTTTTCTCATCTTTTTGTCCCTCACCCGAGCACCAGTTTTATCTCGCACATCTTCTGATCATAAACTCATCGTCTCCTCCTACGGCTGTCTACTGATTTTAATCCCCTTGACACCACTCAAGGTAAGTTCTCTTCTGATATTCTCTCTAATTTTTCACGATGCATTTATCGCAATATATACTCTTTGAAATTATCCATTTTTATTGTCTCGTGAAATTGGGTTGGCTTGTTTGTGATCCATAGTCGATATTTGGTTTCAAATTTACTCTCAAGTTTTTGAGCACTGAATATTTTGTTTATGTGCTTCCCGTCTGAAAAGGTTATTTGTCAAATCGCCTTCCCTTCCTTGTATTTACATGTGGTGTGTAATTTTTTTGGGAAAACAACAAGTTCTTTAGTATTACAAAGCAATAATTCTATATTTTCTCGCTTTATTAAGTTTCAAGAAAAGGGTTCGTGTTAAAAGATGAAAATAATATTTATTATTTTTTATTAAATTATTTTAATTATTTAAAAAAACTATTAAATATATTTTTAATTTTTAAAATATATTAAATATTTTCATTTTAATTTATTAATTTTTATTTTAAATTTCATAAACGTATATGCCTTAAGATACGTGTTAACAAGAATTTTTAAAAATTATAAAAAAAATGTTTTAAAAATATATGACTTTGTTCATTTCTACTATTGTTGCCCGTCTTATTGTCTGTACTATTGTTTGTAAAAGATCTTAAACTAAAAATGAAAATTAAAAATAATGCCAATCCCATGCGTGACTTCTGGCTCCAAATAATTTCAATACTGGATTCTCTCCCCTTCTCCCAATTAAAAATGACATTGAATTTCTTCTTTTTTTATTTTATTTAAAAAGAAAACCAGAAGCTTGATGAAGCACATTATAGTAGATAGTAGACAAAATCCCAAACGTCCGACTAGCAAAACAGACGAGACAACCACATGATTAAAATATCCCCTTTTATGTCCTTCCTCACCTATAGTGATAAGAATTGTTAGTACACTTTACTTTGTATTAGTTAGTATAATTAATTAATTAGTTAATAGTAATCCTTGTATTAATAGGAATAATATTTAAATATTATATCGTTAGTTTATTTTGGGAAAATATATTAAAGTTACATAAAAAAAATTTTTTTATAATGCAGTTATTCTTTCTAATGTGATCATATTATACAGTGTCACATGTTTTATGGGTTCACAAACATAGTGGGTTCATATATAATTATAATACCCACTTATTACTTTAGCAATAAAAAAAAATTTTCTAACTATGTGTCTTTTTGGTAAAAATGTTATCATAATTTGATATTATACGATTATTTTAATAATATTTAAACAAGTGGAGATTCCAATAAATTTATGAATATATTTATAATTATGTTTTAAAAATAAATATACTCTCTAATACTTTTTTTGTTTATAATGGTTTTTTTGAGTCATGTCCTTCGCATTAATTTGGTACATTTAAAAAAATTAATTTTTATAAATGGTGGTCCAAGATTTCAAACCAAAGATTGCTTTTAACACCTAAACAAATTTAAAATTCGTGATCTTTCATTGGTAAACGTTCACTAATTGCAGTGTGCACCGCCTTAATTATATAACTTGTTCACTTATTAAATTTTATGCAACAAAATAACATTTTTTGTTTTGTAAAACTTGTAAATGTGGAATTTTAAGGTGTTTAATGGATAAATATGTGATATATCTAAACATCTTTGATGTTAAGCTTGAGTTATTTGGGTAGAAGATGTTTGGCATGTAAGATTATAGTGTTTTCTTGTGAAATTTTATATGTTTAGATTTTTTTTTCTAATTTTGTATATATAACTAATAAATAATTACATTAATATGAATTAATTATACTATAAAATTTATAAATTTTTAATAATAATAAATATTGTACAATTATTTGATAACAAAATTTATTTAAAAAAATTTATGACACTTATTTGTTAAAGATTTTTAAAATGATCTTTAAGAAAAAATTCTCAACTGATGTTTTACCTTGATGTTTTACCTAAATACGATGTGAACAAAATGACGAAAAAAAAAGATAAAAATAAGAGAATTTATTGATTTTAACTTTTTTTTCTTTTCAAATAACACAGTAAATAGTTTTACTTATATTAAAAGAGTAGGAAGAGAGACTAGTAAGTAGTGATGCAAAATAAATTTTTACTGTAGTTCATACCTTCAGTCCATTTTTATTTTCTAGATTTGGGTAATAACAAAAGAAACATTAGAAATTTTTGTATTTGATCTCAATTTGTGATTGGTGACATGGAGTCATGATAATTTTTTCTTTATGATTTTTATTTTAATAAAGTCTTATAATCATGCAAGTTTAACTTAAATAAAGAAGTGAATGACAAATCAATAAAATAAAAAATAAACATTATACATATAATTATTAATATTTTTACTGGTCTTTCATAGTAGTATACAACTAACTACAACTAAGGACAAATTTTGTTTTGCTTTTACATTATTAAAAGATTTTGGACTTTCTTGAAAAACCTAACGAATATATTACACAACACTTTCCAAAAAGTTACATTAGAAGGGCCTTGGCCTCTTCATCGGTCAACGAGGCTCTACCCTATTGTATTTTTTGAATTCGACAGAATACTCATTAACAAATTACAAAACTTTACTGGTACAAACAGATCGATTCATTTTTTTTTCAAAATTTGATTAAATTTTGTTACTTTGAATTTTTTAAAATCATGATTGAATTCAAATTATTATTTTTTTAAATACCTCATATTTAAAAGGATATGTCCAAAGGTAATATTATATTATAAATAAATTAATTAATTATCATACATGCTTAAGTTATCTGAGATTATAACTGTTAAAGTCTTTATTTGAGAGTTATTCTGACTTTACATGACTACAATTTGATTTTACCTTTCATTTTTCTTCGTAGAATGATCCATACTCCTCTTTTTTGACAGAAATGATATATATTTCTTTTGGCATGTTAAAGAATAAGGATAGTGGCCTAACTGGGAGTCAAAACCTGAAATCATTCATCACCTACCTCCATGCATCACATCACACAATTACTGCATCTCTCTAAACTTTCTGACAAGCAGGTACACAAATTCTATCCATTCATCTCCTGCGCATACCACAATCACTGCATAAATGAAGATGCAAAAGGAAAAAGTAAGTCACATGCAAAATCAAGATAAGTCATAAAGATATTTCTTTTGGTGTCAGTCACATGCAAAAGGCAGTTTAACCAAAGTAAAAGCAACCCATCAAAGCATAAAAGGATATGTCTAAAGGTGACATCATGTTATAAATAAATTAATTGATTATCTTACATGCTTTGGTTATATGAGATTATAACTGTTGAAGTTTTTATTTGAGAGTTATTCTGACTTTATACGGTTATAATTTGATTTTACCTTTCATTTTTCTTCGTAGAATGATCTATACTCCTCTTTTTTGACAGAAATGATATATACTTCTTTTGGCATGTTAAAGAATAAGGATAGTAACTTAACTGGGAGTCAAAACCTGAAACCATTCATCATTGATCTTGAAGAACAATAGCACAAGAGGATACCGAAAGACTGCATGTGTAAAAGAGGTATAGAGAAAAATAAATGTTTTCGTTATAAATCTCTCATTCAGTAACTCTAATAGTGTACTTATATCTGTTTTTTATTATGTGGAAGCACATGCAAGAGAATCTAACAATGCTAAAACAAACAAGAATTTAAGCTTTTCAATTTCTATGTGTACATATATGAGTATTTGTAATATCCTGCAACAACTAGCAAATTTAGCTCTCTGTCCTTTTTTTTTTGTTTTGAGTGCATGTTTGGTTTGTTTGGGGAATAAAAAATAAAAATAAATTTTTATGTGATAAATTTTTTATATAAAATAATAAAAAAAATTTTATTTTATAAAATTTTATTTTATTTTTACCCTCGAATAAAATATGCACTGAATATATTTCTTTGCTCATATTGAGATATTTGTGGTATATCTCCAAAAATGAGCAATCCAGTATACAATATGTATATTATATATTAAAGTGAAATTTTTTTCCTTATTTAGTTTTCATTTTTAACTTTTTTAAAAATGTCTATAATATTTTTTTAATATCTATATTATAACTTTTTAATATTTATCTATTAAGACTGTTTCAACTCTTTTTACAACTAATAAAACTCATTAATTTTATTTTCTATCAAAAAATACAATCATTTTTAAAATGCAATACATACACTCTATATTAAACACAGACACTAGTTATAATAATATGTGACTTTTAATGTTTGGTTTTAACCGCTCCCTCATCTTCCCCTCCGGTCCAGAAAAAAAATCTTTGTCGCAGGATGATAAGATAACAAAGGTAAAATTAATAATAATAATAATAATAACAAAAGGGTTCTAGAACAAGAATAAAAGATTTTTACATAGAGAATGATTTCACGTGTTGAGTTCCACTTCCGTTATTTCCTTTTAACGTCACAAAATTTGGTTTTATGTGCTTCCTCGCCTGTAATATTATACACACATGTTTTCGAGTTCACAAGCACAGTAGTTTATATTAATTATAATATTCACTTGCTGCCTTTGTGATAAAAAAATCGATGTTGTTATCAATAAAAATATTATCAATTTGATATTATATTATTATTTTAATATATTTAATCTTAGTTGGTATTTTTTTGAATATTTAATCTGTTGATCCCAATTTGCAAAATTCTGTATTAGCGAGGGGCCTTTTCCAGTCTGGAAGGCCCCATCATGCTCGTTGACGTCTCTAAATTACTGGAATAACTGCTTTCTAATTTGGCTTCCGTAAAATGGTTTTGGTGACAAATAATCAAAATTATTTGCTGTCTTTCTATTTTAACTATTTCATTACTTCTTGTAGTAAAAACAAAGTATTAAACTTGAAGTTTAACTCCGAGGCATCTCGTTGGTAGGAGTTGATCGAAGTTTATGATTACATACTAAGTCTAATTAAATTTATGGAATAATTAAAATAGAGAAAAAAGTACGTGTTGAAATATATATATTTTAATTTATTATAAATTTTTTTTTAATAAATGATATAATAAAAATGATATTTTAATGCCATGGGTTGGACTGTTTTATGAATTTATTATTGTCGATAATGATTCAATAGAATTAACTCATTCCCTTGATCCCACTGATCAATTAAAGATATTATTCTCAAAGATCAAATCCTCAAAATATATTCTCCCTCTGATTGGCCCGTTGGAATGTATACCCAAAAGTCTTTTTTTAAAAAATTTTCTCCCCAATATTATACTTATCAAGATTACATTAATGCTTGGTATTTCTTCTTTTTTTATCAACCCTTTACCCATTCTTGGTTTATTTGGTTCCGAAAAAATATATTTCTTTCTTTTCTAAAATGGTTCATCAAATGGTTTCATGACTTTGGACCTACTGTCTAAATATTTCCTGATCTAGCTGTTGACTCCTTTACCCATTTCAAGACCCATATCACCTTTAAATCCGGCTATCAACTATTATCTTTCCTAACTTCTATGAACATTACCTGGATAATGACTTGGGAGATGCTTTAACTATATGTGTAAAAAGCCTTCTTGATCTTAGAAGGGCATCAGGATTAGCTTTCTTTATCTAAATTCTCTTATTTGTAAAAAACGTGTGCTCTTTTTTAGCTCTTAAAAATCTTCGTCAATCTTCTGTAAGTTTTGGTCATCTCAATAAAAATATCTTTCTAATATTTATATTATGTATCAATTGATTTTCTGTATTCTTCTGCTATTTTTACTATATTCTATCTCTATTACTATAAGTTGTCAAGGGTTATAATGGTATCAAAGCCTCATTAAAATTTTATCTAGTTATAAGTTAATCAAAATTTAGAGTGTTAAAAGATTTAATATTGGTATGCATATTAAGGTTTTGTCTAAATAGTAGTAAGTGATATATTGGTTAGCCTGAATATAAGCATGGTTTTGCTAAAATTATGGTGGTTCTGAATCGATAACACTGTAATCTAAATAAGTCTGATAACATAACTAATTAAGATGAATTATGGATAGGCTATTAAGATTAATTTGGTTTTAACCGCTACCCTCCTCTTCCCCTCCGGTCCAGAAAAAAAAAAATCTTTGTAACAGGATGATAAGATAACAAAGGTAAACAAAAATAATAATAATAATAAAATAATAAAATAATAATAATAACAAGGATTCATAGAAACAAAGGAAATAGAAGATTTATACATTATGCAAAAATGATGGCACGTGTTTGAGTTCACTTCCGTTATTTCCTTTTAGACTACAACAAAATTTTTCCTTTTTATGTGTTTCCTCGCCTGTAATATTATACCGTCACAGTGTTTCGAGTTCACAAACACAGTAGTTTATATTCAATTATAATATTCACTTGCTGCCTTTGTGATAAAAAAATCCGATCGTGTGGTTATCAATAAAAAATTTATCATAATTTGATATTATATTATTATTTTAATAATATTTACATCTTAGTTGTGTATTTTTTTGAATATTTAATCTGTTGATCCCAATTTGCAATATGTTTTTGATTTAGATTTTCAAAATTCTGTATTAGCGAGGCGGCTTTTCCAGTCTGGAAGGCCCCATCATGCTCGTTGATGTCTCTAAATTACTGGAATACCTGCTTCTCATTTGGCTTCCGTTAAAATGGTTTTGGTGACAAATAATCAAAATTACAAAAATTTGCTTGTCTTTCTCTATTTTAAGTATTTCATTACTTCTTGTAATAAAAACAAAGTATTAAACTTGAAGTTGAACTCCGAGGCATCTCGTTGGTAGGAGTTGATCGAAGTTTATGATTACATACTAGTCTAATTAAATTTATAGAATAGTTAAAATAGAGAAAGAAAGCAAAATATATTGTAGACAAAAAAGTACGTGTTGAATATATATATTTTATTTATTATTAATTTTTTTTATAAATGATATAATAAAAATGATATTTTAATGCCATGGGTTGGAAAACCAATGATAGTAATCACGCGTTTAGCAGTTGCTTTCGGCGCCACCTCCACTTCTGGTTACCCTAGGGAGACGCGTGAATGAAAGCGTTGACGTCAATGGCCGCATCCCCATCGCGGGTCTTTGCTTTTGCCTTATTACCTGTCTACCATCATATCCTGTCTTCTTGGCTCATTGTTTTCTTAATAATTTTATATTTTCATAATTTTTTAATTAATTATTAAATAGAGAATTAAAATTTTAAAATTTTTAACATATTAAATTTTTTATTAAATATTAAAAAATTATAAGAAGAATAAATTAAGAAAATTCAACAAAACTTTTGCTTTTTTTTTTCTCTCTCAGTCTCTCCGGTCATTTGGCAGAGTAACTGTTAATGCATTGGCTAGCCATGGCAGGACTAGGCATATTGTCATACATGACCTACCTGCATCCATCACATCACACAATACTGCATCTCTCTAATCTTTCTGACAAGCAGGCACACAATTTCTATCCATTCATCTCCTGCACATACCATAATTACTGCATAAATCAAGATGTAAAAAGCAAAAGAAAGTCACATGCAAAATCAAGATAAGTCCAAAGTACATTTCTTTCGGTGAAAAATATCTTTTCAGTCACATGCAAAAGGCAATTTAACCAAAGTAAAAATAACTCACCAAACTGCTTTATATATAAAGCAAGGGATGCTCTGTCACTGTTTATTTTCAAACCCGACAAGATCTATCATATCGAGTCAGTCAAAAGTTATAACTGATTATGTTCAAAAGCGTGGACAACGATGGCCATGTCCCCATTTCGGTCTTTGCTTTTGCTTCTGCTTTATTACCTGTCTATCATCACGTGTAAAATAAGACAAAAAAGTACGTGTTGAAATTTATATTTTTTATTTTATTATTAATTTTTTTAATAAATAATAGAATAAAAATGATATTTTAATGCCATGGGTTGGAAAACCAATTACAGTAATTCACGTGCTTAGCAGTTGCGTTCGGCGCCATTCCCACTTCTGGTTACCCAAAGGAGACGGTGTGTGTGAAAGCGTGGACCGCAATGGCCGTGCCCCATCATTTTACCTTTGCTTTTGCCTTGTTACCTGTCGACCATCATATCCTGTCTTCTTGGCTCATTGTTTCCTTAAAATTTTATATTTTCACAATTTATTTTTTAACTATTAAGTAAAAAATTTTAAAATTTAAAATTTTGACATATTAAATATTTTTACTAAATATTAAAAAATTATGAGAAGAACAAATTAAGAAAATACAACAAAACTTGCATTTCTTTGTTAGTGGTCTTTACTGTTGCTTTCTTTTTTTTTTACTCTCTCAGTCTCTCCGGTCATTTGGCGGAGTAACTCTATATGTATATGGCTAGCCATGCCACGCTAGTCATATTGTCACCTAGTGACGGTGATTCACGCGGTTGGCAGTTGGCAGTTGCTTTCGGCATTCCCACTGCTGGTTACCCAAAGGCCAAAGGTGACGTTGGGTGTGAAAGCGTGGACTTCAAAGGTCGTGTCCCATGTCCAGTCGTCCTTTTTTACTTTTCTCTCTCGCTCAACGGACCTGGTTGTTTGGCAGAGTAATTCTTTATATATATGGCTGGCCACCATCGTTAGACGCCACTGCACCTGGCTGTTTTGTTTAATCTCATGGACGGTATACTTTCAAAGTGCTGCATCTCTCCGTTCTTTCTCACAAGAAGGTGAGCGTTCTCTCTGTCTCTGTATGTTTTATTCAAAATTCTACGCTAGCGAGGGGCCTATTCCTTTCTGGAAGGTTCATCGTACTTTTTGATGTCTCTAAATTATTGGTGTACCTCCTTCTCGTTTAGCTTCTGTAAAATGGATTTGGAGACAAACAATCACAATTGCTAAATTTGCTTGTCTTTCTTTATTTAAACTATTGCGTTAGTCATTGTATTGTTAACGAAGTATTAACTTGAAGTTGAATTCCGTGGCATCTCATTTGTAGGAGTTGATCGTAGTTTATGATTACCGATTAGTCTAAGTAAGTTTATGGAAATCTTAACATTTTACTAACACTACTTCGTTTTACAAAGATGGACGCCATTGCTTGAAAAGTCTGTGATATTTTATCACAAAGCTTGTAATCTGACTGGTAATGTGGTGAACATTAGTTCCACCCTTGATTGTAGGAATCGAATTCACAAAGCTGACCTGGATAGAACCAATTTATGGCACAAGAATAAACACCATAATGAAAAAAATGAATATCCCACTTCACGTCCTAAGTTTTCTAGTTATCTCGTGTAATTGTCCATCACTTGGACTCACAGATCTCCCACTTCTCACATACTGTTGCATAAGTCCTGAAAACATAACCAAAGCATATAAGCATGTTAGGTGGTGGGGGAAAGTTCTACTGTAGTTCCCAATCTGAGCTAGTAAGAGAGACCCCTTGGAAGGGGTACTGTTCTGGATTTGTTTGTTCAGATTTCTTCCCCATGTTGTCGGAAAATACTTTTCATCAGAACCGGTGAGTCATTCAACAACGCACGTTTGAACTATTATAAATTGCTTCGGAAATGAGTGAATGCTTTTCGCAGTGAGGAGGCGACAAACATCAACTTGAGAGCTAAGAGCTAACAACAATCACGGTGTCGAAACCTATTTTGAAAATTGACGATTAACCAGCAATCCTCAGTTCCTGTTTATGCTACTTTGTTTTTAATTATTTCTTTATTTTTTATTATAATAATAATCTTGTTTAAGACAATTTATATCTTGATGTTCTGACTGGAATTATAGTTGAACCGACTAATTGTAGTGTTTTTATTTAGAATGTTTCGAAAATTAGATGTAATTTTGTGAAATTGTAAACGAAGTTGTCCTTCCTTTTTCTGTTTTGATTGAATAAATATTTCTGAAACTGTTGACGTGGTGTGAGAATTATTATAAGGATTATTTGTTGTAGTTTCTTTTTCATAAATTTACTTTCAAATATATATTATTGGTAAATAAATGTCAGAACTTTACTTTCAAATACTTTATTGAGGAATATAGAATTTAGAATATGTTTAATTGAAGGTATTACTTTTTACTTATTCACATTTTATCGTAGTTTTATGTTAATACTATAACCGAAAAAATGAAGCTTGACATTTACCCTGACCTCTTTGTCTCTTGGCGTGTTGGGTTTTATTAGGAATTTTAAACGCGATGTCATAAGATTTTATGGCATGGTTAACGCTCTCAGGTCCATGGTTGTGGCGGCACGGTCGATGGCTTCAAAACGTTTGGTTAGTGAACGTTGGGTTAGCGATTGGTTGGAGAAGGTAAAAGACGTACTTTTGGATGCTGAAGACCTATTGGATGATGTTTCTGCACATGCTCTAAGAAAGAAGTTGTTGGTCGGAAACAAAATGGCAAAAGAGGTGAGACTTTTCCTTTCCGACTCAAACCAAGTAGCCTTTGGTGTTGAAGTGGATCATAGAATGAAAGAAATCATGAATAGGCTAGCTGATATTCAGAATAAGTGTTTCCTATGGCAAAACCTTGGACTAGATGTCATTAGGCAATTGCCTGGACTAGATGTCATTACTAATGAGTTGAACCGACTGAAATTGTCTGTTCACCTCCCTAAAGAGTCTCCAGTTAAAATTAGGAAGGAAAGAGATTGCCTTTTTCTTGCTGAAGGTGTTATTGGTAGAGAGAAGGAGAAGGAACTTGTTTTAGGTTATTTCATGGACACCAATGTTACAGTAGTTTCGGTAATTCCCATAGTTGGGGTGGGGGGACTAGGTAAGACTACACTTGCTCATCTTGTGTACAATGATGTGGGTGTCCAAAATCGTTTTGATTCAAAAATGTGGGTGAGTGTGGGTGATGGCGAATTCTGTGTGGGTCATGTTGCTCAGAAAATGTTAGGACAGACAGAAGTATGTCCATCGGCGGAAGTGGTAGAATATCTAAGAAAAGAAATTTCAGGGAAGAAATATTTGCTTGTACTAGACGATGTGTGGAATGAGAATCCTTGGTTATGGCTTAATTTGAAATGTTCGTTGATGAAAGGAGCACAGGGAAGCATGATAATTGTAACCACACGTAGTATGAAAGTCGCAGAAATTATGCGGACCCATGAACCCATAGTTTTAGAAGGCCTTAATGAAGATAATTCCTGGCAGCTTTTCTCCAGAATTGCTTTTCGTGAGGGGGTAGAACCAAATGTTGCGCGGGTAACAATTGGAAAGGAAATTGTCAAAAGATGTGGTGGGGTTCCCCTTGCAATAAGAACTCTTGGGGGATTATTATGTGATAAAAATTTAACAGTGTTTTTTTGGTCGCGATTTTTGGTGGCTGAGCTTTCCAAGGTAGAAATGAAGGGGGAAGACGGTATGAAGTCGGAAGACTGTATCTTTGATGTTCTTAAACTGTGCTACGATCATTTAGAATCAAATTTGAGAGGATGTTTTGCTTATTGTTCTTTATTTCCGAAAAATTTTGAGATTAGGAGGGAAACGCTAATTCAGTTATGGATAGCTCAAGGGTTCATTCAAACATCAGATCAAACTAGACAACCAGAACAAGTTGGTGATGAGTACTTTATGAATCTTCTTTATGAATCTTCTATCAATGTGCTTCTTTCAAGATGTGACAAAAGGAAGCAATGGTGACGTAGTAACATGCAAAATGCATGATCTTGTTCACGACCTTGCAGTTCTAGTGGCTAAGAATGAATGTGTAATTCTTAGTAAAGGAAGAAGAGAAAACATTGGACATAGGTTGCGCCATCTGTCGATTGATTGTAGCGTAGAATTGCCTGTCAATGAACTTCAAATTTCCTTATTGGAGGCAAAAAAATCAAGGACTTTCTTGATGCTTCAGGGAAATTCTTTGGCACCCGTCAAGCGGTTGTGGAATAAGTATGTTTTAAGCTGTGTTACATCGAGTCTAAAGTGCTTACGTGTTTTAGATTTTCACGAGATAGGTTTGACAACAATTTCAAGCAGTATTGGGAAGTTAAAGCTTTTGAGATATCTTGATCTTTCAGGTAATGCTGACATTAAGAAGCTCCCACAGTCAATTACCAAGCTACATAACTTGCAGACCCTAAAACTCTCTGGTTGTTATCTTGAAGAATTTCCAAGAGGTATCAACAAATTGGTTAGCTTAAGGCATCTTGAGTTGGACAAGTGTTATATGTTGCGTTGGATGCCGCGAGGTTTGGGACAGTTAACTTGTTTGCAAACGCTGACACGTTTCGAATTGGACCATCGAAGGAGTGGCAGTGCAAGGATGAGTCATCTGGGTGGTCTAAGTTCCCTGAAAGGGAAATTACGAATTTTTGGATTGCGACACCTGCAGGGTAATAGAACGGAGGTTGAGGCTGCAAAGAAATTTCTTGAGAGGCATTGCTTACGTGAATTGCATTTATGTTGGGCGATTACGAATATTCCGAGGGCGCTGCATTTGAAGATGAAAAGATTGTACGAGACGTCAATCTTTCTCACACTATAAAGAAGCTGTCTATAAAGTATTTTTGCGGCAGAAGTTTAGACTCTCTTCAATTTCCCTCGTCATTGGAATTGTTTAACATTAGATTTTGCAAGGGTTTGACATTGCTACCCGTCTCTTTTGGAAATCTCTCATCATTGCAGCGACTTTGTATTACGGATTGCTGTAATTTGACATCGCATCCAGAGTCTTTTGGAAATCTTTTATCGCTGCTGCAGCTTGATATTATGCGTTGCAGTAGTTTGACTTTGCTACCCGTTTCTTTTGGAAATCTCTCGTCATTGCAGCGGCTTGGTATTACGGATTGTTGTAATTTGATATCGCTTCCAGAGTCTTTTGGAAATCTTTCATCGCTGCTGCAGCTTGATATTATGCGTTGCAGTCGTTTGACATCGCTTCCTGCCTCTTTTAGAAATCTTTCATCCTTGCAGCGGCTCCGTATTACGGGTTGCTGTAATTTGACATCATTGGAGCTGCTTGGTATTACGGGTTGCTGTAATTTGACATTGCTTTCTGGGTCTTTTGGAAATTTGTCATCGCTGCTGTGGCTTGATATAATGTGTTGCAGTAGTTTGACATCGTTGCCAGAGTTTTTGGGAAATCTTTCATTGCTGCGTCATCTTGATATAACGGATTGCAGTAGTTTGACATCGCTATCATTGTTTTTTGGAAATCTCTCGTTATTGTATCATCTTGTTATGAAGCGTTACATGAGTTTGACATCGTTATCAGAGTCTTTTTTGGAAATCTCTCATCGCTGCATTATCTTGATATGACAGATTGTCGTAGTTTGACGTCGTTACCAGAGTCTTTTGGAAATCTCTCGTTGTTGTGTCATCTGGATATGACCGATTGTCGTAATTTGACATCGTTACCAGAGTCTTTTGGAAATCTCTCATCGTTGCATCATCTTGTTATGAAGCATTGCATTAGTTTGATGTCGCTACCTAGGTCTTTTGGAAATCTCTCATCGTTGCATCATCTTGTTATGAAGCATTGCAATAGTTTGATATCACTACCAGATTTTTTTGAAAATTTCAAATCGCTGCGTTATCTTAATATAGAGCATTGTAGTAGTTTAACATTGCTACCAAACTCTATTGGAATTCTCTTATCGCGGTGGGATTTTGCAGCTGACATCTAAAATGAGCGTTTGGTTGAGGTTTTGCAAATGAAATATCAAAGTCATGGTATTTGGGTTAACCTTCAATTTTACAGCTACAAGTTTATTTTTTTCCTTTCATTTTTTTTGTGTTTCCCAACTACAACGGTTTAATTCAGGGTTCTGAAAATCGGACTGGATCGGTCTGGATCGGTCGATTCAATCGGTCAGATCGAAACTGTTCACCTCCTTGGTTTGGGTGATTGCTTATAATCGGTGAGGTTAAAAATTAATAAATCGGTCAAAAATTAGTTGAATCGGTTAACCTGATATCTGTTTGTGTTGTTGTCGGTTGTTTCAGCAGTAGCGCTAGGTGACTCGGTTGGCCTTGTACCGCGGCATCTCAACATATCCTAGAATGAAAGAGGAACGGAGAGGGTGAATGGGTCGAGAAATAACAGTCAAAAAAGGATAAAAAAGTGAGGAAAAGTGAGAAAAGGGGCACCGAAAGAAACAAAAAACACGATGCAGACTCGATACAGACTGCAGAGGAAAAATAGGAAATACTGGAGGAAAAGACATCGTCCTTGTTTTTCTTGAATTCAGCATGATTCCTTGGGAGACCGTGACTTTTTGTCCCCTTCTAATTTCAATTAAATTTTGTTACTTTGAAATTTCACAAAATCGTGGTTGAATTCAAAGCAACTTGTAAAAAAACAAAACAAAATGTCTCATATTTGACAAGATGTTTGCAAAAGTAACATCATATTCCAATTGTTTAGAGAGTTCTAAAATCAAGTGAAATTTTTCATGTGATTCTTGTGAGTTGTATGTTGGATGGTTAATTTGGTGAGTGTTGAATGGTATTACATACCTTGTCTTGTTAACTGTTTCATGTGTTTTGTAAGTTGTTCTTGGATGGTTAAGCAATTGAATAACTTTTGGAATAAAGACATGGCAGAGTAACTCCTTAAATAGCTGGCCACACTGCAGGTCCTACTGCTTCAATCTGTTGTTGTGTATCTCTTTATTTCCTACGCACAATCACTGCATCTCTTTCCTCTTAATTTCTGGTCCTCCTTTCCGTCAAGCAGGTCAGCTCTCTCTAAATTATTGGAATAACTTCTTTTTTTATTTTTTAATTTTACTTCAATAAAAAGCTTTTGCTTTCCATTTGATGTCTGGAATTAGGCTTGGATCCCCTAATTCTTTTATTTGTTTTATATTTGAAATATTTTAACAATTAGAATTGTAATGCCATATAACAATTTCATGAAATTGAAAAATAAGTAGTCCAAGCTTTTCTCAATTCTTAACACGGACCTTTGAAATTGTCAATTCCAACACTTTAGAATTAAAGTTTCCCCTCCCATTGTCTTTTCATTTTCATGATAAAAATATTTCTAAAGATATTTCATTGTCGATGTCCAAATGGATCTTTTAGAGTTCGCAATTGAAATATTTGTTTCGTCCTTCTTTATTTTTAATTATTTCTTTACTTCTAAAAATAATCTAAGCTAAAAGATGGACTTTTTGATGCCGATGACCTGTTCGATGATGTCTCTACACAAGCTCTAAGAAAGAAAATGATGACTGGAAACAAAATTGCAAAAGAGGTCAAACTTTTCTTCTGCAACTCAAACCAAATAGCCTATGGTCTTAAAGTGGTTCATAAAATGAAAGAATTCAGGAAGAGGCTAGTTGACATTTATATTGATAAGATCCAACAGCAATTGACTGATTGCCACCCTTTGGAGACTGAAGTTGTAAATAGGAGGGAAAGAGAAACTCTCTTATTTGGGTGAAGATGATGTTATTGGTAGAGAGAGGGAAGCCAAACAGGAAAGCGAAACTTGTTTTAAGTTATTTACTAGACACCAATGTGACACAAGGAGTTTCAGTAATTCCCATAGTTGGGATTGGGGACTAGGTAAGACTGCACTTGCTCAACTTGTGTACAATGATGAGGCTGTTCAACAACATTTTGATCTTACAATGTGGGTGTGTGTCTGAAGAATTTAGTGTAAGATAGGTAGCTCAAAAAATGTTAGGACATATACAACAATGTCAGTCAGAGCAAGTGCAACAACATCTAAGAAACAAAATTGATGGGAAGAAATTTTTACTTGTATTAGACGATGTGTGGAATGATGATCGTGAGTTATGGCTTAAATTGAGAAGCTTGTTGATGAAAGGAGCAAAGGGAAGCATGATAATTGTAACCACACGCATTGAGACAGTTGCAGAAATTATGCCCACACATGAACCCCTTTTCTTGCAAGGTCTAGATGAAGATAAATCTTGGCAGCTTTTCTCCCGAGTGGCTTTTCACGGAGGGAAAGAACCAAATGATCCACAGTTGGTAACAATTGGAAAGGACATTGTCAGAAAATGTGTTGGGGTTCCCCTTGCGATAAGAACTATTGAGAGCCTTAAGTTTGCTACTGCTTTCTTTTGCCATGCTTAGGTTATCTGAGATTATAACTGTTGAAGCCTTTCTTTGAGAGTTATTCTGGCTTTACATGACTACAATTTGATTTTACCTTTCATTTTTCTTCATAGAATGATCCATACTCCTCTTTTTTTGACAGAAATGATATATACTTCTTTTGGCATGTTAAAGAATAAGAATAGTGGCCTAACTGGGAGTCAAAACCTGAAACCATTCATCATTGATCTTGAAGAACAATAGCACAAAAGGATGCCGAAAGCCTGCATGTGTAAAAGAGGTATAGAAGAAATAAAATGTTTTCGTTTAAATCTCTCACTCAGTAACTCTAATAGTGTACTTATATCTGTTTTTATTACGTAGAAGCACATTCAAGAGATCTAACAATGCTAAAACAAACAAGAATTTAAGCTTTTCAATTTCTATGTGTACATATATGAGTATTTGTAATATCTTGCAACAACTAGCAAATTTAGCTCTCCTTTTTCTTTCTTTTGAGTGCATGTTTTTTGTTTGTTTGGGGATAAAAAAAAAAAAAAATTTTATGTAATAAATTTTTTATATAAAATAATAAAAAAATTTATTTTATAAAAATTTATTTTTATTTTTATTTTTGAATAAAATATGCACTGAATATATTTCTTTGCTCATATTGAGATATTGTGGTATATCTCCAAAAATGAGCAATCCAGTATACAATATCTATATTATATATAAAGTGAATTTTTTCCTATTTAATTTTTATTTTTAACTTTTTAAAAATATTTATAATAATTTTTTAATATCTATATTATAACTTTTTAATATTTATCTATTAAGACTGTTTTAACTCTTTTTATAACTAATAAAGCTCATTAATTTCTTTTTCTTATCAAAAAATACAATTATTTTTAAAACGCAAATACATATCACTCTTGTATAAAACAGACACTAGTTATAATAATATGTGAACTTTTAATGTTTGGCTTTTAACCGCTCTCCCTCATCTTCCCCTCCGGTCCAGAAAAAAAAAAAAATCTTTGTCGCAGGATGATAAGATAACAAAGGTAAATCAAATAATAATAATAATAATAACAAAGGGATTCATAGAAACAAAGGAAATAAAAGATTTTATACATTATAGAGAAAATGATGGCATGTGTTTGGGTTCTCACTTCCGTTATTTCCTTTTAGAACTATCACAAAAATTTGTGTCTTATGTGCTTCCTCGCCTGTAATATTATACCGTTACATGTTTCGAGTTCACAAGCACAGTAGTTTATATTTAATTATAATATTCACTTGCTGCCTTTGTGATAAAAAAATCCGATCGTGTGGTTATCAAATAAAAATATTATCATAATTTGATATTATATTATTATTTTAATAATATTTACATCTTGGTTGTGTATTTTTTTGAATATTTAATCTGTTGATCCCAATTTGCAAAATTCTGTATCAGCGAGGGGCCTTTTCCATGCAGGTCAAAAGTATATTTCTTTGGGTGGAAAATACCTGTTCAGTCACATGCGAAAAGGCCATTTAACAAAAGTAAAAGCAGTTCATCAGACTACTTTCTGTATAAAGCAAGGGACTCTCCGTCACTGTTCATTCAAAAGCCCGACAAAGGTCTATCAAATTCTCATCAACTTTAGAAACGTAAGGCTAATTAGTCAAAAGTTATAATTGATAAGGTGAAAATGAATTATTATTATTATTATTACTGAGATGCTCCGGCTATATATATAAAGAGCCTTCTTGTTTTTTATAAGGGCATCAGGATTAACTTTCTTTATCTAAATTCTCTTATTTGTAAAAAACGTTTTTATAAGGGCATCAGGATTAACTTTCTTTATCTAAATTCTCTTATTTGTAAAAACGTGTGCTCTTTTGTCGCTCTTATTAAAAATCTTCGTCAATCTTCTGTAAGTTTTTGATCATCTCAATAAAAATATCTTTTCAATATTTATATTATGTGTCAATTGATTTTCTGTATTCTTCTGCTATTTTATTTTTACTATATTCTATCTCTATTATGATAACTTGCCAAGGGTTATAATGGTATCAAAGTTTCGGTAAGATTTTATCTAGTTATAAGTTCATCAAGATTTAGAGTGTTAAAAGACTTAATATTGATATGCAGATTAAAGCTTTATCTAAATAGTAGCGATTGGTGCGTTGATTAATCCAAAAATAGGTATGGTTTTGCTAAAAATATAGTAGTTCAGAATCGATAATACTGTAGTCTTAATAAGTCTGATAATATAATTAATTAAAATTAATTATAAATAGGCTATTAAGATTAATTTGGTTTTAACCGCTCCTCCTCCTCTTTCCCTCCGGTCCAGAAAAAAAAAAAATCTTTGTCGCAGGATGATAAGATAACAAAGGTAAACCAATTAATTATAATAATAACAATAATAGTAATAACAAAGGGATTCATAGAAACAAAGGAAATAGAAGATTTTATACATTATGGAAAAATGATGGCATGTGTTTGAGTTCACTTCCGTTATTTCCTTTTAGAACTACCACAAAATTTTTCCTTTTTATGTGTTTCCTCGTTTGTAATATTATACCGTCACGTGTTTCGAGTTCACAAACACAGTAGTTTATATTCAATTATAATATTCACTTGCTGCCTTTGTGATAAAAAAATCCGATCGTGTGGTTATCAATAAAAATATTATCATAATTTGATACTATATTATTATTTTAATAATATTTACATCTTAATTGTGTATTTTTTTGAATATTTAATCTGTTGATCCCCATTTGCGAATATGTTTTTGATTTAGATTTCAAAAATCTGTATTAGGGAGGCGCCTTTTCCAGTCTGGAAGGCCCCATCATGCTCGTTGATGTCTCTAAATTACTGGAATACCTGCTTTCTCATTTGGCTTCCGTAAAATGGTTTTGGTGACAAATAATCAAAATTACAAAATTTGCTTGTCTTTCTCTATTTTAACTATTTCATTACTTCTTGTAGTAAAAACAAAGTATTAAACTTGAAGTTGAACTCCGAGGCATCTCGTTGGTAGGAGTTGATCGAAGTTTATGATCACATACTAGTCTAATTAAATTTATGGAATAGTTAAAATAGAGAAAAAAAGTACGTGTTGAAAAAAAGGTTACCCAAAGCAGACGCTGTGTGTGAAAGCGTGGACACCAATGGCCGTGTCCCCATCAAAATACCTTTGCTTTTGCCTTATTGTCTGTCTACCATTATATCCTGTCTTCTTGGCTCATTGTTTCCTTAATAATTTTATATTTTCATAATTTATTTTTTAATTATTAAGTAAAAAATTAAAAATATTAAAATTTTAACATGTTAAATATTTTTATTAATTATTAAAAATTATAAGAAGAATAAATTAAGAAAATACAACAAAACTTGCGTTTCTTTGTTAGTGGTCTTTACTTTTGTTTTTTTTTTTTTCTCTCAGTCTATCCGGTCATTTGGCAGAGTAACTCTATATGTATATGGCTAGCCATGCCACGCTAGTCATATTGTCATACATGAGCTACCTGCATCCATCACATGACACAATTACTGCATCTCTCTAATCTTTCTGACAAGCAGGCACACAATTTCTATCCATTCATCTCCTGCATATATCACAATAATAAAATAATTTATTTTAAAAATAAATATATTAAATTATTCAATTTAATAAAATTTAAGAACAAAAACTAAATTATTCAATTTAATAAAATTTAAGAACAAAAAATATAACTAACTTTTTTTATCTTGTATAAAAGCCTCCATAAGTGCATTTTTTCATTTTTTGAAGCCTATTGAATATGAATTAGCGAGATGCCTTTTTCATTTTAGAAGGCTTAGTTGAAAAAAAAATCCTAGTAACATATTTATCTAATATATATATATATATATATATATATATATATATATAAAATATAATTTTTTATTATTATTTAGTTGTTAAATTAAATATATAATTTTAAATAATAAAATTAAAATTAAACTTTAACCTTGTGCATTTTTTTAAGAGTGTTATTTAAAAAATATATAAAACTTTATCCCATTAGGTCATTATGCTGGTTGATGTGGCAAGGAACCCGAAAGTGTTCCTGTCTCTAAATTACTGGAATAGCCACTTATGCCAAAAAAAAATAATAATAATAAATTACTGTAATAGTCTAACTTTTGAAAATCAGATCGGATTGACCAGTCGGACTGCTTTAATCAAAAACTAGATTATTGGTTAGTCCGGTTTAGCTCCTGTGACCGGTTCAACTTCACATCATAATTTTAACAAAAATTGCATCAGCAGGAATCGAACTCGGGGTGTGCGGTGCATGGAGGCAAGCACACAAAGCCAACTCTATCTTAGATATATAATGGACTTTATTATATATTTAATATAAAATAGATATATAGTTATAACTTTCATGCTCTAACAAAAGATTTTTTATCCGATCTTGCGATAAAAAGACAGATGAAATAAATATTATCATTGTTAATATTTGTAACTTATGGATTATAATTTATTAATTATGTTAATTTTAGTTAATTTATATATTATATTATTATATAGATTAAAATTATATTGTTTACATGAATGTAATATTTTTTTATTTTATGACACTATTTTTTATGTTTTAAATAATTTTATTATTAATTTATATTATATTTTTATAATTTTTATTTATTTTATTAATATATAAATAATTATATACATATATAAATATACTTATATTTATATATAAATATAAATATATATTTAATTATACTCTTGTTCGACTACAGTTCAATTACAGTGAACCATTAAACCTTAAATCAGTTCCTCAATCGATTCAATAATCGATTCGGTTTCAGAACCTTTGCAATAGTACCTTTCTTATTTGGCTACTATAAAATGGTTTTGGTGGCAAATAATCGAAATTAGAATACTTGTTTGGATTTATATTTGTTGTTCCTTTTTCTTGGAATAATATCATAACCAAGCCTATTATTATTATAAGATAATTAATTAAGAAATTTTTATGTTTAAATATTTTAGATTTAGATACCTCTTTAATAGAAGAAGCAAACACTTTAAAATTAATATATGAAAGAATATTAAAACAAATCCACAAAGATTCTCTTAAAGAGTAAATTATCAAGTATTATTTAGGAATCTTATAACCAGCTCAATAAAAATATAATAATAATAATAATAAAATTTATCTATAGTATTATACATTATAAAATTTTAAGATGATTTATTCAACAAAATTTTTTTATTACGAACAAACTGTAAATCAGCATTCAGCGATTTACTAATATTCCCACAAAAGCTCGATCCACTCAGATGAATCAAGAATACTTAGAATATAATAAAAAATAGATTCAAGAATATTTAAACAAAAGATTAATTAGGCCTAGTAAGAGTCTCTGGAGCTATACTATTTTTTATGTTATGAATTTATCTGAATTAGAAAGAGGTGCACCAATATTAGTTATTACTTACAAACATTTAAATAAAGTATTAAAATGAATAAGATATCCCATCCTAAGCAAGAGATATTTAATTAAAAGAATTCATACGGCTTCAATTTTTTCAAAATTCGATATGAAGTCTGGATATTATTAAATACAAGTTTTAAAGAGAAAGACCGTTACAAGACTGCTTTTGTAGTATTATTCAGACATTATGAATTGAATGTTATGCTAGAAGAACTCAAAAATGCTCTAAGCGAATTTCAAAATATTATAAATAATATTCTAAATCCTTATACATAATTTATTATAGTATATTTAGATGATATACTAATATTTTCAGACACAATAAATCAACATATACCTCATTTAGATCAATTTTTAAGCATCATTAAAGAAAATGATATAATAATATATGCTAAAAAGATGAAACTATTTCAAAAAAAAATTAGATTTCCAGAGTTTGAGATTCGTCATGGAATGATTATCCCTATTAATAGATCAATAGAATTTACTAATAAATTATCACATGAAATTAAAGATAAAACTCAATTATAAAGGTTATTGGGATGTATTAATTATGTTATAAATTTTATTCCTAATATAAGAATCATTTGTGCTCCATTATATAAATGACTTAGAAAAAATCCTCATTAATGAGATAATTTCATGATCAAGTCTATTATTACTATAAAACAATTAGTCAAAAAACTCACATATTTAGGCATTTCAAATTCAGATGCCTTTTAAATAGTAAAAACAGGCACTTGAGAATTAAGATATAGATGAATATTAAAACAAATCCGCAAAGCCTCTCCTAGAGAGTAAATTATCAAGTATTATTAAGGAATCTGGCTACTAGTTCAACAAAAATATAATATTATTAAATTTTTTTTTATCTATAGTACTATATATTATAAAATTCTAAAACGATTTATTCAACAAATTTTTTTTATTATAAATTGACTCTAAAATCAAAAAGGCTAGATGACATTGATAATGATAAGTAAAGTTACAGTAAAGTAAAGTGATTAATATTTATAAATTTTTTAATCTTAAAAATTAATTTTAAAAAATAAATATTACTTAAATAATATTTATAAAAATTATTTTTGAATCATCTTTATTACTAAAACTAAAAGGATATGAATTTTTTCTTACTGTATCCATATTATTTTTTTTTATTTCATTTTATTATTTTGGAGTTATGTTTTAATAACTGGTGTAAATGTTGTTATAATAAATTTATAAAAAATTTTATGTTATTATTATTATGATTGAGTCTATTATTATTATAAAATAACTACTCAAGAAACTCTTATATTTAGGTATTCCAGTTTCATATGTCTCCTTAATAATAGAAATAGATATATTAAAATTAAAATATAAAAGAATATTAAAAATTTAAAATAAATTCATAAATACTCTTTAAAAGAGTAAATTATCATGTATTATTCATAAATATAACAACTAACTCAATAAAAGTATAGTAATAATAAAAAAAATTATCTATAGTATAATATATTACAAAATTTCAATACAATTTATTCAATAAATTTTTTTTGTTAGGAATTGACTGTAAAGTTACACACAGTATTTTATAAAAGGATAATTAAAATATAATTTAAAAACATATTTTTTTAAGATGACAAATTTTATTGTCTTGATTTAATTTTGAGATTATTCATAAAAAGAAACAAAATCATTTACCTGATTTCTTATAAGATAATTTTTACAAGAAAAAAAGATAAAATCTCTTACTAAGATTCTATGAGTATTAACAGGTAAACCGGCTTCAAAGTATTGATATGGCTCTCCCTTAAAAGTTAGTAATGTTCATGAATCAAGTTCAAAAAATTTCCTTCAAACTGTTCAGCAAAGCCCTTTAATACGCCCGTCTTTAACTCTAACACCTGTTTCAAATAAGTTTATCTTTTTAATTCTTTCTTCTTCTTCAAGAACTGTTGTACCTTCCACTCAAAATCCTCTATCCGAGTCTTAACTATATCATGAAAAATAAGATTGTCTATCCACGATTATTATTGAACCAGAATAGTTCAGAATAACCCCACACCTCGACAGATAGCTAAAAAAATTGTCTCTACGTCTTGGCATAGATAATAACCTGGGACTATGATCTTGCTTAAAAAAAATAAAGAAGTCAACATCATATGACTAATACATAATATAAAAATTAAATAATAAAATAAATTTAATTGAGTATTATTATTTGATCAAAAATTAAAAAAATAATTTAAAAAAAATTAAAAGTATCTTAAAAATAATTCAGTTCAAAATGTCTCATTTGAAACTCTTTTCTTAACTAAAAAGTTTAAGATTATATCAGAATTCGCCGCCTTCTCATCAAAAGACGAGTTTTCGAAGAAATTGAAAGATATACTGTTACACACTTTTCAAGAACATAATAAAAAAAGTAAAGATAGAGTTGATTCAAGTTAGAATTTTATTTCATTGAAAATGATTGTTTTGATATCAACATGTATTTGTTATTTTATTATTAATTTTTTTAAAATAATATAATAAAAATGATATGTTAATACCATGGGTTGAAAAACCAATGATAACTAATTCACGCGCTTAACAGTTGCTTTCGGCGCCACCCCCACTTCTGGTTACCCAAAGGAGGCCCTATGTGTGAAAGCGTCGACATCAATGCCGTGTCCCCATTTTCGATCTCTGCTTTTGCTTTATTACCTGTCTATCATCTTGTGTAAAATACGACAAAAAGTACGTTTCGAAATATATATTTTTTATGTTATTATTATTTACGTTAGAAAACCAATGATAGTAATTCACGCGTTTAGCGGTTGCCTTGTTAGCTGTCTTTACTTTTGTTTTTACTTTTGTTTTTATTAAAATTAATTTAAAAATTTTAAAAATCATATTAAAAATGACATATTAATTGAATATATATAATTAAAATAATTTATATAAAATAAAAAAATAATTTTTAATTTATAATAAATTTTTATTATTAATTTTTAACTCAATTCATTGACAGAATAATTATAATAATTACCTTTTACTAATAAAATAATAAAATAATTTCTAACAACCCCAATGCCCAGTGACAGTGATTCACGCGGTGGGCAGTTGCTTTCGCCATCCCCACTGCTGGTTGCTCAAAGGAGACGTTGCGTGTGAAATCGTTGACATCAAAGGTCATGTCCCATCTCCGGTCTCGCTTTTTCTTTTCTCTTTCTCTCTCAATGGATCCGGCTGTTTGGCAGAGTAATTCTTTATATATGTGGCTGGCCACCCTCAGATCATACTACACCTTCCGGTTTCCAATCTCTTCCGGCGCAGTACGCATTCATAGCGTTGCATCTGTCTAATCTTTCTTACAAGCCGGTTAGCGCTCTCTTTACCTATCTCTGTCTCTGTATATTTTATTCAAAGTTCTGTCTTAACAAGGCGCCTTTCCATTCTTTTCTGGGGGGCCCCATCATGCTTTATGGTGTCTCTAAATTAGTGGAATAGCTCCTTTCTCATTTGGCTTCTGTAAAATAGTTTTGGTAACAGACAATCAAAATTACAATATTTGCTTGTCTTTCTCTATTTTAACTATTTTAGTAGTTCCTGTAGTATAAACAAAGTATTAAACTTGAAGTTGAACCACGAGGCATCTCATTTGTATGAGTCGATCGTAGTTTATGATTACATATTATTCTGATTAAGTTTTTGGAAATATAACATTTTACGAGGACTACTTCATTTACCAAAGACGGACGCCATTGCTTGAAACGTCGTTGAGATATTTATTCTTCATAAATCTTGTAATCTGATTGGTAATGTAATTAACATGAGTTCCGCCCTTGATCGTTGCAATAGAATTCAAAAAGCTGTCCGGGAAAGAACCAATTCATGGCATTAGAAAAAACACGATCATGAAGAAAATGAGCATCCAACTTTCTTTGTTTGAGAAGTTCTCTAGTTGCCTGCTGAAACTGTCAATCACTTAGACTCTCGGATCTCCTACCTTTCACCTACTTTTGCCTGAATCCTGCTAACGTATCCAAAGAACAAAAGCATGATGGGAGAGGTGGAAAAAAACTGTAGTTCCCAGCCTAATTTTGGAAGAGCGAACCTTAAACGGGTACTAATTGCTTATTAGGAATTTCTTTATTAGTTGCTGTATATTTAATTTTATATATTTGTAATAAGTGTATGTTAAAAGAAATATTATTTACACAGTAAAATTTAATATTTATTTTTTAACGTATCGTTTATGATAAAATTAAAATATTCATCTGTACTTGATGATCTTCTTTTATCAATTTTTTTACTTAACAATAAATAAGAGTGGTGTGGGAAGAAAATTTCGAGTAACTTCTCGTTTTGTTGTTACACTATTAAAAATTCTTAATTTTTCTTGACAACCAATTTTCCCGTTGTAAAAGCTTCATAATCCGATATTTTTTTTCCTTCTGATATCAGGGAAGTTTTGTTGTTTTGAATTGTCACAAACTCGCGGTTGAATTCAAAGCAACTTGTATTAGAACAAAACAAAATGTGTCATATCTGACGAGATGTTTTCGAAAGCAACATAATATTCCATTTGTTTAGAGGTTATAAAATCAAGTAAATTTTACATCAGTTTCCTGTAAGGTATTATTATGTACTGACTGTTTCTTTGATGGTCCAGTAATTGAAATTTTTTTGGATTAAATGCATGGCAGTGTAACTCTTTAAATTTCTGCCCACACTGCAGGTATTACTGCTCCGATCTGTTGTGTATCTCTACATATCCTACGCACCATTACTGCATTTGTTTCCTCCTAATTTTTGACAAGCGGATTCGCTCTACCTCCTTTCTGACAAGTAGGTCGGATCTCTCTCTCTCTCTCTCTCTGAAATCTATTAGAGTAACCCCTCTTTTTTATTTTTTGATGTTACGTTAATAAAGCTTTTCTTTCCATTTAATGTCTGGAATTAGTAAACATACTATATCTATTGTTTATATTTGAAGTTTTTGAAAATTTTAATTGTAATCATATAAAATGCCGTTTTCGTTTTTGAAATAGTTTTCATATAATTGTACTTAATGATCGTCAAGGTTTTTATTGTTTTTTTCGTTTTTAAAAAGTTTTCATGGTTTCATATTAATGTTTTTCATTGTAAGAAATACTTTTAAAAATTGTTATATTCAAAAAAATGTGGTAAATATTTTTTTTAAGAAATTTTATTGTGTATTTGGTTTCTTTTATTTACCAGCTGGTAGGTATAATATTCTAGTTTGTTGATGTTTGTATTCATGTTTGGAAATAGAGCCGGAAAATAATAAAATTGGATCTTGCTAATCTCTATGAAATTGAAATTTCAGTTGTACATCAATTTTTTCATTTCTTTGCATGGACGTTTGCAAAATGTCAATTCCAAAACTTTAGAATGTAAAGTCTATCTCCGTTGTCTTTCATGTAAGCATGTCGAAAAGACCTTATTTTAAGGTTGATTTCACTGTAATATTGTACTAATTTCTATATGTTCATTTTATGTGTAATTTGTAGTTATGATTTCTTTGAAAAATGTTTGTTGAATTCAAAGTTAAAGGTGTTTATTGTTTTTTTCGTTTTTAAAAAGTTTTCGTAGTTTTCATTTTAATGTTTTTATTGTAAGAAGTACTTTTAAAAATGTGTTATGTTGAGTTAAATAATTTTTTTGATGAAATTTTATATTATTTAGAGTAATTAATATGATTGTGATAAATTATAATAAGAAATTTTGTTGGGAATTTCGAAAGGAAACATGTAAACAATGAGAGTTTTAATTTAACTTTTAATTTCGAAATGAAATCTTGTTTGTTGATGTTTGGATTCATGCTTGGGGAATAGAGTCTGGAAATAATAAAATTGGATCTTGCTACTCTTCAAGAAATTAAAAATTCAGTTGTACAACTATTTTTTCAATTCTTTGCATGGACTTTTGCAAATTGTCAATTCCGGGACTTTAGAATTTAAAGTTTATCTCCATTGTCTTTTCATTTTAAATATTTCGAAAAGTGTGGCCATATTTTAAGTTTGATTTCACTATCTCCATTGTCTTTGAAAAATTTATTGTAAAAATTGGAAAAATAAAAAACAAAAGCAAATAAGGGGTTTGTCACATGACATTTTATGTCTAACAATCAATTGAGGGGCATTTATTTTATATCTATCGAACGATTTTAACTTTTTTGAAAATTTATTTTGTTTCACGCACATAAACTGTAGATATAAAAAGTAGAATTCGAATTGGAATTAGTATTTTTCGAATTAGTGTAGAATTGTAGTTTCATTGTTCCCAGCTCCATCATAATATATATTTTTTTAAAATTCTGAGTGAATTAAAATTAATATGTGGTCAAATTATAAACTCTGGTGACATGTAATCAAAACATGTTATCAAATTAAGTTAAAATAAGTTTAAGATGATAAGATGATGCTGATGAAGATATGTTAATGAGAGGCATGACAAAACTTGTAATCGGAGTAAGATGTTGAAGATTTAGATATGCTTCATTTTTTATTATGAATTTGTTGTCTGAATTTATTGCAGAAGTAAGAAAACAAAAAATTAAGTGGCAGGACGCATGTCATTTTATATCTAACAAAAACAAATTAGAGGAATGTTCTTATATCTATCCAACCTTTATCTATCCAACCTTTTACTGACACTCCTCTGTATAATCCAGAGATGGATCCCCTTGTGGAGATAGTCATTGACCCATTGACGTCTTCGTTTCTCGACGCGATGGGATCGATTTGGAATCTGAAAGGCGATGTAAAACGAATGGAGGTCATGAAGAACAATGTAAATCTTCTGATTGCGGAGGCGAAGACCTCGGGTCGAGAGATTAACGTGGAGCTAAAAGATGTTCTTTTTGATGTTGATGACCTTCTGGATGATTTTTCTACGCAAGCTCTAAGAAAGAAAGTGAAGAATGGAAACAAATTGGCTATAGAGGTTAGACTTTTTTTCTCCCACAACCAAATAGCTTGTTGTCTTAAATTGGTTCATAAGTTGAAAGAAATTAAGGGGAGGCTAGCTGACTTTGTTAATGACAATATCCAACTGCGGCAACTGCAAAAGTCTTTTCTGTCTGTTCACCAACCTTTAGTTGAAAGAAGGTGGCGTAGGGGGGAAGGAGAAGCTTGTATGATTGTGGATGATGTTATTGTAGTTAAGGAGGTGTGTGGTGGTGATGTTATTGTAGGTAGAGAGAGGGAAAAGGAACGTGTTTTAAGTTATTGTCTTGACCCCAATGTGACAGATGCTGTTTCAGTAATTCCCATAGTTGGGATAGGAGGACAAGGAAAGACTGCACTTGCTATGCATTTGTGCAATGACGGGGCTGTTCGAAAACGGTTTGATCCAATAAGGTGTGTGGTTGTGTCTGAAGAATTCAGTGGAGGGCAGATCGATGTGAAAATCGCTGAGAAAAAGTTAGGACTGACACAACAATGTCTTGTGGAGCGTTTGCTTCAAGATCTTAGAAACAAAATTGAAGGGAAGAAATATTTGCTAGTACTGGACGAGGTGTGGAATGTGGAGCGTAGTTGGTGGCTTAAATTTAGCCGTTTACTGGAGACAGGAGCGAAGGGAAGCATGATAATTGTAACTACACGCTCTAAGAAAGTCGCAGAAGTTGTGCAGACACATGAACCCATTTTCTTAGGCGGCCTTAATGAAGATAATTCTTGGCAGCTTTTCTCCCGAGTGGCCTTTCGTAGCGGTGAAGAACCAAATGATACGCAGTTGATAATAATAGGAAAGGCTATTGTCAAAAAATGTGTTGGGGTTCCCCTTGCGATAAATGTTATTGGGAGCCTACTGTATGGTGAATCTGTGGAATATTGGTTGAATTTCAAAGACAATGAGCTTTCAAAGTTACATGATGAGGGGAACTGGATAAATGACGAGGGCAACCGTGTAAACCATATCTTTAATGTGCTAAAACTGAGCTATGATCATTTAGGTTCAAATTTGAAAGATTGTTTTGCATATTGTTCCTTGTTTCCGAAAGATTTTGTGTTTGAGAGGGAGACACTAATTCAGTTATGGGTGGCTCAAGGGTACATTCCGACATCAGATCAACAAACTAGACGACCGGAGGATGTTGGTGTTGAGTACTTCAAGATTTTTCTGTCGAGGTACTTGTTTCAAGATCTAACAAGAGGTAGTGATGGTGACACACTAACATGCTATATGCATGGTCTTATTCACGACCTTGCAGTGCTAGTGGCTAAGAATGATTGTGTTACCGTTAGTAGTAAAGGAGAAAGAGAAAACATTGGATGTGGGTTGCGCCATATGTCGATTGACGTTAGATTAGAATTGCCTATTGGGGAAGTGCAATCTTCCTTACGTGAGGCAAAAAATTTAAGTGCAATCTTCCTTACGTGAGGCAAAAAATTTAAGGACGTTTCTGGTTCCATTCAAAGCTTTCGATGCAGGATATATTGGTGAGCCAAAATTGTTGTTGAATAATAATTTTTTGAAGTCGCTCACGTCGAGTCAAAAGTGCTTGCGTGTTTTAGGTTTTCCAAATTCTGGTTTGACAACAATTACAAAGAGTATAGGGAAGTTGAAGCATTTGAGGTATCTTGATCTTTCATATAATGCTGCCATTAAGAAGCTCCCACAGTCAATTACCAAGCTATGTAACTTGCAGACCCTGAAACTCTCTGGTTGTGTTATGCTCGAAGAATTGCCAAAACGTATCAACAAATTGGTAAGCCTCAGGCATCTTGAGTTGGACGGTTGCACAGGCTTGAGGTGGATGCCGCTAGGCCTTGGACTGTTAACTTGTTTGCAAACGCTGACTCGTTTTGTATTGGACCATCAAACGTGTGGCAGTGCAAGGCTGAGTGATCTAAGTGGGCTAAGTAACCTGAGAGGGAAATTATGTATCCAAGGATTACGACACCTGCAGGGTGATACAGCGGAGTTGGAGTCTGCAAAAGCATTTTTGGAGCAGCAAAGCTTTCGAGAATTACGGTTATGTTGGGCCGATTTCGCATCTAGAGATGAAATGATTATACGTGAAGATGAAATGATTCTACGAGGCGGCAGACTATGTCACACTCTCCAGAGCTTGTCCTTAGACAGATTTTGCGGCAAAAGTTTAACGAACTGTTTTGTAAATTTTTCATCACTAAACGACCTATGCTTAAGATTGTGCAATGGTTTGACCTCGCTGCCAGAGTCTTTTGGAAGTCTTTCATCACTGTCCCGGCTTGTCATAGAGTCTTGCAGTGGTTTGACATCGCTGCCTGAGTCTTTTGGAATCTCTCGTCATTGAGCTCGCTTGACATACGGTCTTGCAGTGGTTTGACAGACATCGCTGCCTGAGTCTTTCGTAAATCTCTCGTCATTGAGCTCGCTTGACATACGGTCTTGCAGTGGTTTGACATAGCTGCCTGAGTCTTTTTGGAAATCTCTCGTCATTGCGCTCGCTTGACATACGGTCTTGCAGTGGTTTGACATCGCTGCCTGAGTCTTTTTGGAAATCTCTCGTCATTGCGCTCGCTTGACATACGGTCTTGCAGTGGTTTGACATCGCTGCCTGAGTCTTTTGGATATCTCTCGTCATTGGACTGGCTTTATGTAGTGGGTTGCAATGGCTTGACGTCGCTGCCTAATTCTTTTGGAAATCTCTCGTCATATGTTATAATAAAGTCTTGCAATGGTTTGACATCGCTGCCTGAGTCTTTGACATCGCTGCCAGAGTCTTTTGGAAATCTCTCGTCATTGGACTGGCCTGACATAGAGCCTTGTTTGACATCGTTGCCTGACACTTTTGGAGATTTCTCGGCGTTGGACTTGCGTTTTATGATGCATGTCCAAGATTTGACATCGCCGTCTGATTCTTCTGGATATCTATTGGTTATGGTAAACTCTACCAATGGTTTGACATGGCTGCCTGAGTCTTTTCGAAATTCGTCAATGTACTGGCGTTGCAATGCGTGTAAAACTGGTTTTAAATTGCTGTCAGAGTCTTCTGAAAATGAAAGTATCTCATCCGGCTGTCCATTGAGTTTTTTAATGGATGGGGACGGACAGAGTACGGAATTTGAAATCTGTTGTTGCTCAAAATCTCGTCGCTAGATGTACTTAGCATAACTTTGTGCTGTAGTTTATTATTGCTGCCAATAGCTTGACATTGCTACCAGGCTCTTCTAGAATTTTCTACTCTCTTGGAGAAGCTTTGGAGAAGCTTTACGAGAAATCTCTTATCCTTAGAGAAACTCTTATCCTTAGAAGCTTTATATTGTGTTTTGAGATGATTTGTCATTGCTAACAGCCTCTTTGGGTAATCTCTCGTCACTACTGGAGTTTTAGTTGTGTCTTGCGGTAGTTTGACATTGCCGTTGGGCTCTTCGGGAAATCTTTCACTACAGGAGCTTAATATTGCGTCTTGTGATAGTTTGGCATTGCTGCTAGCCTCTTTTGGAAGTCTCTCACGACTACAGGGGTTTTATGTTGTCTCTTGCGTTAGATTGGTATCGCTGCAAGCTTCTGTCGGAAATCTCTCGTCGTCAAAGTTCGCATTGTTGAGGTCACATTTAGTTGGATGACTCTTTCATCACTCTGTTTTTGTTTGCCGAAGTCAAGGTATTTGGGATTCATTTTTTTCCTTTTATTTTTATTTGTGTTTCCCCAACTACGTCATTTTATTGGAACACATTGATTCACTATGGTTCAAAAGGGTATTTCTATAGTCTGGTATTTTGGGTTGTCTCTCTTTTCCCATTTTCCCATTTTTTAATCTTTTAATCTTCAGAATTCACCTGCATTTTTTTTCTTAGGAGGTTTTTTGACTCTGGTGATTTTTTTTTTTGGAGGTATAGTGAAAATGATTACACTTGATGCAAGATTCATGTAGCTGGTAGTGCGTAAAGTAACATTGCTTGGTTCCTTATGGTGCTTTCTCATTTTTATAATTTAATTATACATCAATTGTGCGTCCGCATTCACGTAAACAATATGCAAAGTGCTTCAGTTTCCTTTCCTTTCCCAACTTTAGTGAAATTGATTACTCTTTATATTTTTTATTTACAGCTTAGTCTCGCAATCTGTACTCTGGTAATTACTTTAGTCATTACTTTAGTCTTGCAATATAAGTATGGTGTTGCTTCCTTTTTTTTTCTCTTTTTATTGGATTGTCTGATTTTTTTGTTAACTTTTTTTTTTGTCCAAGGAAAGTACTGCAATTTAGTGAGACCTGTAGTGCCTTCTCTTTTTATTGGATTGTCTGATTTTTTTGTTAACTTTTGTTTTTTGTCCAAGACAAGTACTGCAATTTAGTGAGACCTGTAGTGCCTTCAGGTGGTCTTAGCCCTTAGTGAGACCTGTAGTGCCTTCAGGTAGACTTAGCCCTTACCTAAGACCACGGGAGGAGGTAGAGGAGAGAATTAGAAGAGAGCATTGGAGGGATCGAATCTCCATGCTGTGTGTCAGAGTGTTCTTATCATTGAATTGGAGGGATCGAATCTCCATGCCCGAATCTCCATGCCGTGTGTCAGGTGTTCTTATCATTGAGTTATCGGTTATGGTCGAAATCACCTTGCTATTGGCCTCCCAAAATATTTTCAATTTTCTTTATTTTTACGTGTACTTTTTTTAAAAAAATTAAATTTGTTTAAAAAATTAAATCTCAAAAATGAGGAAACTGTTTTGGCAGCCTCAAATAGTTTATAGGCTAGCTCTGCCCCTGCTACCTGTGACTTCTTGTTTCTAGCTTCGGTCTTTGTTCCAATGAGGCCTGTAAACTGTTGGGGCGTTTTTCCGGTGAAATGAAAAAGCACATTCCCTATCTCATTCAAAGAGGAAGATCAGGACTTGCCGTTCATTTGGTTCAGCTCAAACAATAGCTACAGTTAAGTAAAGCAATAATAACAACAAACAGTATCTTGATATTGTGGCTAAGTAAAGCAATAATAACAACAAACAGTATCTTGATGTTGTGGCTTTAAATGAATTGGTCGAAGCATTGATTAATGGTCTAGAATGGGTTTTGCTTGAGGGGTTGAGTGGAACTTAAGGCGCGGCTGGAGAAAAGTTTGCGCTGCAATTATAATGAGGTGGAGAAAAGTTTGCGCTGCAATTATAATGAGGTTTTTCTTATTTATGGTTAGTTTGGTACGATGTTTACTTTTTATTTATGGTTGTATTTACTTTTATATCAAATTTGCTTGAAAAGTTAATTTTTATTTTTTAAATTTTTTTACTTTTTTTTTAAATTTATTCTTTCTTTTATTCTTATATTAAGCTTAAGAGTAAATTTTATGGAAGAGTGTAAATTTTGAGGGAAGAAATTTATGTGGAATATTTTGAAATTTCAACCATCTGTATCAATATTTGGTTTTATGGGTCGGTTAGCACATTCAAGTTTTTGATCCTTCCATTCCTCCTCTAATCCACCTCTCCATCTGCTTCTGAAAAATGGCTGGTTGACCATTTATCTGTTGTGCTTGAGGCAGTGACTATGGAGTGGGCCTTTCTTCTGCCATTCTTGTGGATAACCTTTGAATCTGATTCACGGTGTTGAGAGAGAGAGTGTGCGGTTGGATTTTGTTTATCTGCAGTTAATAAGACGTAATAACACGCATTCTCAAGTTTTGTGTTGGTCTTCTTTTTGTTTTTTGTTGTATTTGACAGCTTTTGACGGCTTACCTCCAAAGCCGGACCCCAGAAACGTCAAGAAAACTAAACTCGTTGGGAAATATGCCCTGGCCCAGATGGGAGATGGGAGATCAACGGTCTAGTATGTCTCGGGGGGGCCTCAACCTGGAGGCATGTACTTCCCAGTGATTCATGGAACACATGCTGTGAGGCTTGGAAATGAAGCCTCAATCTCCCAGACCATCTAGGTTCAACCTGGTCAATTGCATGTTCTACTATGCTATAATACTGGGAGCCTCAAGGACTTGTGCACAAGATGAAGTTTTGAGAATCTCAGTGCCTCCACAGACTAGAGATGTTCCTTTGCAGACACTTTGTAGCCTCAACGGTGACGTTATTGCTTGGGGGATTCAGGGCTACTTCTAATATTTTCCACAACCCTGGCGTTCGAGAAGACCCTACTTGTGGTCCGCTCTTTGATGCCATTGCTATCAGAGAGTTCTATCCTCCAAGGCCTACAAGAGGTAATGAAACATATTGAACCATATCCACATGCTTATGCTTGTCTACTCTAGCGACACTAGCAAGGGGGAACATAACGTATTTGAATTTGAACAAATATGCAAATACTGCTTGGGGTATCTTTTGGGAATCTTGCTTTTGTGTTTTGATACTTTTTATAAAATAATGTCAACACAGATCTATCTGAAGTTTTAACACTTCAACACAGATCTCTCTGAAGTTTTAACACCTCCGAAAGTTGTAGGAATCCATGAATTAATCCGCTTTGTAGATTTGTTAGATCCCATATACTTTGCTGAGTTTTCAGATGACTGTCTTTTCCATGCTCAGTGGTCTCTATTCTAGTGTTTCCCTCATTCGTCCTTCGTAAAAAATTAAGTTACGTTGTTAAGGATTTAATTCCTAACTTAGCCACCCACAAAGATGGTGCCTATTAGATATGGAATATCTAACTCTCTAATTTTACTCTGTATTGCTATGGGAGTTGTGTTTTGTTTTTTTTGAGTGTGTCTACAGCTCTCTTCTGATAAAACCATCGTAAGGTCTCTTGCAGCGAATTTGGTAAAGATCCTGGCTTTGAGGAGGGTCCTTTACATATTTTCAACTCTACCAACGGTGTTCTGCTACCTCCCAAACCAAACAGGAAGATCCCGTTTTTCCAGTTGGATTAATGTCTCTCTGGTTGGATTTGTCTCCCTAAAAGCTGTGAAGTTTATTGATCCAAAGCCATTTCGATGTCCCATTTGGACAGGGAGCAGTAGAGCATTTCAATGTACCATTTGGACAGGGAGCAGTAGAGCTTGTTTGCAGGCAGGGAAGAATTCATTCCCCGAAACTCACTTGGATTTGTAGACTTCGTAAATTAATTTAAGTCACGCTTTATATATTTTGTAATTTGGTGAAATTATAATTATATTATAAATCATGTTTTAATTAGTTGGAGTTGTATACTTTGTACATTAAATTAAATTACGTTTTGTAGTTAAGTTATAATAATTAAATTATAATTCTTGTTTTAACGTTTTGTAGTTAAGTTATAATAATTAAATTATAAATCATGTTGTAAATCATGTTTTATGAGTATTAATTGATTGTTATACATGCAGTAGTAAACCTATTGATTGATTGATTGATTGTTAGAAACTTTTTAGAGTTACTCTGGACTACATCTGATTTTTGTTTTCTTCTTTCTTAGAACGTTCTATGCCCTTTGCTCTTTTTTTTCTTCTCTTTTTGGGCTAGAAGAGATCGTTTCTTTTTTTGGGTTGTTGAGGATAGAAGCTTGGCTAGAGTCAAAATCTGAAACCAATCAGCTTATCGAGGATGGCAGAGGCTTATGTGAAAGAGGTATACGAGAAATACAATGTTCTCTTAAAATCTCTCATTCAATATGTCTATAGTGTATTAATAATAATCTATTTTTTATATGCAGAAGCAAGAGATCTAACAGTGTTAAAACAAACAAGAATTTAATCTGAATATTGAATATATTTTTTGTCACCCTCTTCTGAGTATTGAATATGTTTTTTGTCTGGTATATCTCAAATGGATATGCGCTATTATTAAATTTTCAATGTTCTTAGATAATAGATCATGACAACGGGGATTAGCAGAAACGTTAAAGGAATTAGAGGATTTTGTATTAATGAGTAATGGTGGCATGTATATTTGAGTTCACGTTCATTACTTCTAGTACTGGCATTACTTCTAGTACTGGCACAAAATTTTAATCTCATGCCACTTCATGCCCAAAGGTTTCACTCTTTCATCTGACTGCTTTATAACTTGGTAATCACGGTGGCTGATTTGAAGACATTGATCTGAGATTACTATAACATTTTAAAAAAAAAGTGTGGTGTGTTGCCTCGGTTCGGTGGTTCCCAAGCTTTGCTCAAATCAAAGCCTTTTCGTTAATTTGGTGCAGATCTTTAAACTTTCATTTGATGAGAAAGGATTTTGCTTTTATTTGATTTTCTTTGACTAGTACTGTCGAGTGTTTTTCTGTTGAGCTCTAAGTTTATAGCCAACGCTTTACAAACGGCATTGTAAAGTTGTAGACCGTACACATTCTCATCTTCAGAAATAGTTTTCTCATCTTTTCGTCCCTCACCTGAGCACCAGTTTCTCAACTCATTTCTCAATCTCCATTTGTAATGTAAGCGCCGCAGCACTAGTGGCATCCTCTCAGCACCTCTGCTTTCTGCCGATCAACGCGTTAATAAGTATCTGGGTATTCCTCCATTCTCTCGCAATGAGCCCATTTTTGCGTCTCTTGCCTCTCCCCCCCTTCTGTTTCAATTCGTTTTGCTTCCTGGGTGTTCTTTAGAGGGTAGGATTTTATATGGTTGAGGAAGATGAAGTGACACCGCTACTTCTAAAATCGTTGATTTGAAAGAGGGGCGAATTGGTAAAGCATCGCAATTTCAATTGCGCAATGTTTTATCTCGCACATCTTCTGATCATAAACTCCCCGTCTCTTCCTACAGCTGTCTACTGGTTTTAATCCCCTTGATACCACCCAGGTGAGTTCTCTTCTGATATTCTCTCCAATTTTTCAGGATGCATTTATCGCATTATATGCTCTATGAAGTTATCCATTTTTATTGTCACGTGAAATTGGGTTGGCTTGTTTGTGATCCATTGTCGATATTTGGTTTCAAATGACTCCAGTTTTTGGGCACTGAATATTTTGTTTGTGTGCTTCCCATCTGAAAAGGTTATTCTCGGAAAGGGATCTCAGTGGTGAGAGTGATTAATTCATGTTATTCTTGTCCATCTGTGAAAAATTCTATTGATGTTTGTGGGTTTGAACTCAAGAATGAATATGTGAGCCTGAAATAATTCGATGTTTGTGTAATAATATAGGCAATTTATGTAAACATTGGAAAAATGTCCCCTTCTATGTGCTTCCTCACCTATAGTGATAAGAATTGTCAGTACACTTTGTATTACTTAATACAATTAGTTAATTAGTTAATATCAACCCTCCTATAAATAGGAATAAGATATAAATATTGTATTGTTAGTTTATTTTGAGAGATATATTAAAGTTACATAAATTTTTTCTAAAGTGATGCCACATATTTTATGCGTTCACAAACATAGTGGGTTTCACAAACAGTGGGTTCATATATAATTATACTACCCACTTGTTGCTTTAGCGATAAAAAAAAAATTCAATTATGTGTTTTTTTGGTAAAAATGTTATCATAATTTGATATTACGATTATTTTAATAATAATTAAACAAATAGATTCCAGTAAATTTATGAGTATACTTTTAATTATGTTTTAAAAATAAATATACTCTATAATATTTTTTTTTGTTATAATGGTATTTTTGAGTCGGCTTTTGCATCAAGCAAAAAACTAGAGTTTTCTTTCGGAGATTTTAAGAGCGTGTCCTTCATTCATATGATACATTTAAGAAAATTAATTTATATAGATGGTGGTCTAAGATTTCAAATCAAAAATTGTTTATAACACCTAAACAAACCTAAAATTTTAAGAAATAATGGTATTTTCGAGTCAGCTTTTGCATCAAGCAAAAATTTAAAGTTTTTTTTTTGCAGATTTTATGAGCTTGTCCTTCACATTGATATGATACATATAAAAAAATTAATTTTCATAAATGGTGGTCCAAGATTTCAAATCAAAGATTGTTTATTTTCATTGATAAATACTCACTAATTGCAGTGTGGACTGCCTTGATTATATAACTTGTTCACCTATTAAATTTTATGCAACAAAAAAACATTTTTTGTGTTGTAAAATTTGTAAATGTGGAATTTTAAGGCGTTTAAAGGATAAATATCTGATATATCTAAACATCTTTGATGTTAAGCATGAGTTATTTGGATAGAAGATGTTTGGCATGTAAGATTATAATGTTTTCTTGTGAAATTTTCTATGTTTAGATTTTTTTTCTAATTTTGTATATATAACTAATAAATAATTACATTAATATGCTTTAATTATACATAAAATTTATAAATTCTTAATACTAAAAATATTGTACAATTATTTGATAACAAATTTTTAAAAAATTTATGACAATTATCTGATAAAGATTTCTAAAATGATCTTTAAGAAAAAAATCCCAACTAAAGTTTTACCTGATCAAAATAACAAAAAGAAGATAAAGAATAAGAGGATTTACCGACTTTAACTTTTTTTTTTTTGCTTTCCAAATAATAGTATAGTTTTGCTTATATGAAAAAAGTAGCCAGAGAAACTTGTGAGTACTGATGTAAAATAAACTCTTATTTCAGTTCAACTTTCAGTCCATTTTTATTTTCTAGATTTGGATAATAAAGAAGAAACATTAGAAATTTTTGCACTTGATCACAATTTGTAATTGAGTGACATGGAGTCATGCTAATTTTTTCTTTTATGATTTCTATTTTAATAAAATCTAGTAACTATGCGTGTTTAACTTAAATAAAGAACTGAATGACATCCCAATAAAATAAAAAATAAACATTCTACATATAATTATAAATATTTTTACTGATCTTTCATAAAAGTATACAACTAACATCAAATTTTGTTTTGCATTTACATTATTAAAAGATCTTGAATTTTTTTGAAAAGCCTAATAATATATTACAAAACACTTTTCAGAAAAAGTTACATTAGCAGGGCCTTGGCATCTCCATAGGTCAACAAGGCTCTGCCCTCTTGTATTTCTTGAATTCGACATGATTACTCATTAACAAATTACAAAACTTTTACTAGTACAAATAGACCGATTCATTTTTTTGCAAATTTTAATTAAATTTTATTACTGTGAATTTTCCAAAATCAAGATTAAATTCAAATTATTGTTATTTTTAAATGCCTCATATTTAACAAGATATGCCTAAAGGTAACATCATGTTATAAATAAACTAATTGATTACCTTACATGCAGTCAAGTTCTCTGAGATTATAACCGTTGAAGCCTTTGTTTGAGAGTTACTCTGACTTTAGACGGCTACAATCTGATTTTACCTTTCATTTTCCTTCGTAGAATGATGTATACTCCTATTTTTTGGCAGAAATGATATATACTTCTTTTGGCTTGTAAAAGAATAAGGATAGTGGCCTAACTGGGAGTCAAAACCGGAAACCATTCATCATCGATATCGAAGAACAATAGCACTAGAGGATGCCGAAAGTCTGCATGTGTAAAAAAGGTATAGAGGAAATACAATGTTTTCGTATAAATCTCTCATTCAATAAGGATAATAGTGTACTTATATCTTTTTTTATGTATGCAGAAGCAGAGGCAAGAGATCTAACAATGCTAAACAAACAAGAATTTAAGCTTTTCAATTTCTGTGTGTACAAATCTAAATATTTGTAATATCTTGCAGCAACTAGCAAACTTATATAAAGTTATATAAAATCAAACTTATATAACGTTATATAAAATTATATAAAAATCTCATCTCATAAAAACTTACTCCTATTTTTACTCTCAAATCAAACATGCACTAAATATATTTCTTTGCTCATGTTGTGGTATATCTCTGAAAATGAGTAAACGAGTATGCAGTATCTATAATATATATAAAGGGAATTCTCTTTATTTGATTTTCAATTTAAACTTTTTAAAAATACCTATAATAACTTTTTAATACCTACGTTATAACTTTTTAATATTTATCTATTAAGACTCTTTCAACTCTTTTCATAACTAATGAAGCTTATTAATTTCTTTTCTTATAAAAAAATATAATTATTTTAAAATTCAAATACATATCACTCTTATATAAAAAAGACACTAGTTATAATAATATGTGAACTTTTAATGTTTGGTTTTAACTGCTCCCTCTCCTCTTCCCCTCCGGTCCCGAAAGAAAAAAAAAATCTCTTTGTCACGGGATGATAAGATAACAAAGATAAACCAAAATAATAATAATAATAAAGGGATTCGTAGAAGCAAAGAAAATAGAGGATTTTATACATTATAGAGAAATGATGGCATGTATTTGAGTTCACTAACTACCACAAAATTTTTCCCTTTTATTTGCTTCCTCGCCTGTAATCTAATACCGTCACATGTTTCGGGTTCACAAATACAGTAGTTTATATTCAATTATAATACCCACTTGTTGTTTTTGTGATGAAAAAATCCGATTGTGTGGTTATCAATAAAAATATTGTCATAATTTGATATTATATTATTATTTTAATAATATTTATATCATAATTGTGTTTTTTTTTTATATTTAATCTGTTGATCCCAATTTGTAATGTGTTTTTGAATTAGGTTTCAAATCTGGTTTTGTTAAAAAGTAAGGTTACAGTAAAGTGATTAATATCTAGAAATATTTTTTTAACAAAAAGATTAATTTTAAAAAATAAATATTACTTGAATAGTATTTATAAAAATCAATTTCAAATCATCTGTTATTACTAAAACAAAAATGATATGAATTTTTTCTTACCGTATCGATATTATCTTTTTTTATTTTATTTTATTATTTTTGAGTTATGTTTTAATAACTGGTATAAATGTTGTTATAATAAATTTATAAAAAATTTTATGCTATTATTATATTAAAAATATAAAATATACATGACATTTTTATTTTTATTTTTTACATTATTATAGGTTTTAAAGAAATAACAAATTAAAGATAACATTTTATGTATGAGACAGTAAATAACACAAAATTATCAACAATCAATTAGACACTCAAGGTGGCTCTAATCTAAAGTCCAATCAAATGCTTTTGAGAATCAAATTAAACGAGTAAGCAAATACAAATTAAATGTCAAACGAGTCTTACATCAGCAACGTGTAATATGGCCAAATGGCAATGCTAGACTCATTCTTGTTCTCATTTTCAGCTACGCTACAAATCCAAGACACCCTCCAAGTTTTCTCAAATCTTCGTTCTCTCGCCTGATCACCATTTTCTCACCTCATTCTTCAGAGGAAGAAGGTTTTGATGGATAGGGAAGGTGGAGTGCCACCGCTTTTTCTGAAATTGTTGGAAGAAGGGCGAATGAAGGGTCAGGAAAATGCTGCAGAACATGGGAATATGGGGGTCCTTCGTGCGCCAATGTTAATATACACTCTTTATTGACTTATTGTGTAACGTAATCTCTTTCGTGCTAGTCCTCAATGGCCCAGAAGGAAAAGTCCTCCATATTTTCATATTCCTTTATCAAAAATTGCTCTCTTGGCAACAAAAATGTCAAGCAAGACGGGCAAGTGCCTAATACCAAAAAGATAATTGCTTTAATTTAATAAATCAGCATAGGTTTGTTTCTTTTTTCACTTGCTCTTTCATTCATTATTTTCGTTGATAGAGATATTAAGATGGATACTTTAATCTAGTCGTGTCTCGTCTGCAGGAACAAGTGGGTTTCATTTTTTGTGGCGACGGATGAAGAATTACGGTAGACAACGATTTCTGGCTGGCTACCCAAAGAATCAACAAAAATGGTTGTCTGGTGCACCCCAAAATGTTTACATCAAACTTTTCATCACTTTATTTAGTAAAATAATAAAAAAGTAAGTGTTGAAATATATATTTTTTATTTTATTATTAATTTTTTGTTTATAAATGATATAATAAAAATGATATCATATGTTAAGACCATGGGTTGAAAAACCAATGATAGTAATTCACGCGTTCAGCAGTTGCTTTCGGCGCCACCCCCACTCCTGGTCACCCAAAGAAGACGCTATGTGTGAAAGCGTTGACGTCAAAGGCCGTGTCGGCATCTCGGGTCTTTGCCTTATTACCTGTCTACCATCATATCCGGTCTTTTTGCCTCATTGTTTCTTTAATAATTTTATATTTTCATAATTTATTTTTTAATTATTAAATAAAAAATTAAAATTTTTTAAAATTTTAACATATTAAATATTATTTATTAAATATTAAAAAATTATAAGAAGAATAAATTAAGAAAATACAACAAAACATTTGCTTTTACTTTTTCTGTTTTTTTTTCTCTCTCAGTCTCTCCGGTCATTGGGCAGAGTAACTCTTTATGTATATGGCTAGCCATGGCACAACAAGTCATATTGTCATACATCACCTACCTGTATCCATCACATCACACAATTACTGTATCTCTCTAATCTTTCTGACAGCAGGTACACAATTTCTATCCATTCATCTCCTGCACATATCACAATCACTGCATCTCTCTAATCTTTTTGAAGGCACTCTTCTCTCTCTCACCCTCTCTCTCTCTCTAATATAATTTCTTTATTTTTATAAAATAAGTAATTTTAATCTTTTCATTCGTAAAAAATTAAATAAAAATATTAATATAATATTAGAAATTAAATAAATAATATAAAATATATTTAAATTATGTATGATTTTTTTAAATATTTTAAATTAATTTTAACAACAAAATTAATTTTTTAATTTTAATTTTAATAAAATTAATTTAAAATTTAGACGATCATATAAAAAGTAACTTATTAATTTAATATAAAATTAAAATAATTTATATAAAAATAAAATTTTAATTTAATTTTTCGATGTTATAATCATCATTTTTTATTAATTTTTTAACTCAACACATTGGCGGAGAATTAAAATAATTAACTTTTAAAAATAAAACAATAAAATAATGTCTGGCTACCCAAAAACCCAGTGAGAGTGATTCACACGGTGAGCAGTCGCTTTCGCTATCCCCACTGCTGGTTACCCAAAGGAGACGTTGCGTGTGAAAGCGTTGACATGAAAGGTCGTGTCCCATCTCCGGTCTTTCTTTTAGTTTTTTCTTTCTCTCTCAATAGACCTGGTTGTTTGGCAGAGTAATTCTTTATATATATGGCTGGCCACACCCATCATATGCTACTGCACCTCCCTGTATCCTTACATCTCCTGCACATATAGCTGCGTCTCTCTAGTCTACCTCACAAGCAGGTTAGCGCTCTCTCTGTCTCTGTCTCTGTATATTTTATTCAAAATTTTGTGTTAGCGAGGCGCCTTTTCCATTCCTGAAGGCCCCATCATGCTTGTTGATGTCTCTAAATTACTGGGATAGCTCCTTTCTCATTTGGCTTCTGTAAAATGGTTTTGGTGACAAACAATCAAAATTACAAAATTTGCTTGTCTTTCTCTATTTTAACTATTTCTTTACTTCTTGTAGTAAAAACAAAGTATTAAACTTGAAGTTGAACTCCGAGGCATCTCATTTGTAGGAGTTGATCGTAGTTTATGATTGCATATTAGGCTAATTAAGTTTATGTAAATCTAACATTTTACTAACACTACTTCATTTTCCAAAGATGGACGCCATTGCTGGAAAAGTCATTGAGACATTTATTCATAACAAACCTTGAAATCTGATTGGTAATTTAATCAACATGAGTTCCACCCTTGATTGTAGCGATCGAATTCACAAAGCTGACCTGGACAGAACCAATTCATGGCATAAGAATAAACACCATAATGACGAAAATGAACATCCCACTTACTTTATTTCAGAAGTTCTCTAGTTACTGCTGAAACTGTCCATCACTTGGACTCACTCATATCTCCCGCCTTTCACCTACTTTTGCATGAATCCTGATAACGTATCCAAAGCACATAAGCACGATAGGAGAGGGGGAAAAAACAAACAGTAGTTCCCAATCTAAACTTCAAAGAGCGAACCTTGGAAGGGGTACTGGTCTGGATTTCTCAGCAGATTTCAGATAGAGATCAGCATAGTCACGAAATGATTTTACACGAATGAAGCGTCCTTTGAGTTCATTCTTCACCGTCTTTCCTAGGCATCCAGCTAAATCCACCACCCTCTTTTTCATCAAAGCAACGACGTCTTCTTCCAGATGTGACATTTTAAATTTCTCCATGTCAGGCTTAAAGGAAACCTTGGTCCAGTTCTCATCTCTCTTTACATTTTGTTATCACCGGCTCAGATTTCTTCCCCCATATTGTTGGAAAAAACCTTTACCAGAACCAGTTGAATCATTCAGCAACGCACATTCTAACTACCATAAAATGCTTCAGAAATGGCTGTAAAACATTTTTGCAGATTCCAAGACCACCAAACATCAATTGGAGAACCAAGAACTAACACAACAATCACAACATCGAAACCAATTCTGAAAATTGACGATTAGCCAACAAACCCAAGTATCTGTATTATACTTCTTCTGGCGCTTCCCGTCCGCTGTCTCGATAACGAACTCCGTGGAGAATATATTGGTGAGCTTGGCACCGTAGCCATTGCGTGCCGCGGTGGTCTTCTTGACGTTATCGTCGTAGTTGCTGCTGGTGAGCAAATGGCCGAAGATCAATTCTGGCACGTACACCTTCTGCTCTTGGTGGATCTCGAAGCGGACGCCGTCCCCATTGTTGTAGACGCTGGTCAAGTTCTGCTTGACGTCGACCACGACCTTGAGGGAATCCATGGAGTGGTCCCGCTGCTTGTTGTCGGCGGCGTTGACCAAGATTTCATCGAAGAATTTGTTGAGGCTGGGGACGTAGGAGACAGGGTGATGGACCATCTCGTCGTTCTCGTAGACCCAGAGGGTCTGGGTGTGCTTCTCGATGGAGCCGACGTATGTGTCGGGTCGGAGGAGAATGTGTTCGAGCTGGGTCTTCTTCTACTACATCTCCTCGATGGCTTTCCTGGTTGCCGTTGTGGTGGGTTCGATGTTGGTATTGTTGCTGTTCTGCAAAGGGCGCTTCCTTTGACTTCCATGGCGGAGATCGGAGGAAGACAGAAAGGAGTTTGAAATTTAAACGGTTTAGATTGGGTTCGAGGCATCCAACGGTTGTGATCAGTTTGAGAAAAGAAAATCGAAAGAAATAAAAAAACAAGAATAATTGAATAAGCAAATCATAGGAATTCCATCCTATTCCCTACATACTTGATTAAGCAGAGGATTTAATTTTCATTTGGTTACATTATTTAATCATTTAATCTTGTATTCATATATTATTAAAAGAATTTTAATTATTATAAAAATTACCTTAAAAAGTTAAATTTTTTCTAATAATATATCTGCAATAATATAAAAAATTACATATTAATAATAAATAAAAATTAAATTCTTAAACAAAAGTGTTATCGTTTATCAAAAACTAATTACTTAATAGTATTTTCTTTGTTAGTTACTGTATATATAGTTTTATCTTTTTGTAGGGAGATCATTTTGTTTATATATTCATAAATTAATGTGTTATTTCTATACTTAGTTTTTATACTTTTTTCTTTATATTTATTTTTTATGATAAGAAAAAACAGAAATTCATCTATACTTTGTATTTCTACTTTTTTTTTTTCTTCTCGTAAAAATAAGTATAAGAGAGAGGTGTATAAAAGAAAGTATTTGAATAACTACTCAATAAGTTATACCCATAATTTTTTGTTTTTACAATATTAAAAACTCTTTATTTTTCTTGAAATCCTATCAAAGGATTTTCTCTTGGTTAAAGCATAATGATATGATATAATATATAATAAATTACATTACTTTCAAAAAAAAAATTATGTAAGAAGGGCCTTGGCCTCTCCATATGATGAATACCTTGTCTTGTTAGTTGTTTCATGTGTTTTGTAAGTTGCTTTGTGAATGGTTATTTTGCTGAATTTGACAAGGTATAGATTTTGCAGCTTGTAGCGAGGTAAGTATTTATACCTTGCCTTTTTCGTTGCTTTTTGGTTAGTTAAGTAATTGAAGAACTTTTGGACTAAAGACATGTAGCTGGCTACACTGCAGGTCATATTGTGCTAATCTGTTGTAGCATATCTCTTCATCTCCTACGCACAATCACTGCATCTCTTTCCTCCTAATTTCTAGCAAGCAGATCAGCTTTTCCTGCTTTCCGGCAAGCCGGTCAACTCTCTCTCTCTAAATTATTGGAATAGCTCTTTTTTTATTTTTTAATTTTACTTCAATAAAAAGCTTACTTTCCATTTGATGTCTGGAGTTAGGCTTGGACCCGCTAATTCTTTTCTTTTTTTTTATATTTGAAATATTTTACAAATTAGAATTGTAATGCCATATAACAATTTCATGAAATTGAAAAATAAGTAGTCCAAGCTTCCCTCAATTCTTAACACGGACCATAGACCATAGAAATTGTTAATTCCAACACTTTAGAATTAAAGTTTCCCCCCACTGTTTTTTCATTTTTTTTTTCATTTTCATGATAAAAAATATTTCTAAAAATGTGACCATTATTATAAGAATACTTTCTTAATATATTTAGTTTTTAAGCAGAAAATTATAATTTTTTTATTTGTAAATCAGAGTCAAAAGTATTACTTTTAAAAAACCTTATATCAAAGTATATAAGATTTGTACATTTTTAGTCAAGTTGTTACTTTTTTATTTTTAGTGATTTACTAATTACTAATTCACAATTTACAATCTTGTTATGTGAAAAAAACAAAACTCGAAAACTAAAGCTTGACAATTGGAATGAAAATATTCAATATCATATTATGATTTGATAATTGTTTAGCGAATATTTTTTTAATAGCTTTAATTTTCAATCATTATTATATAAAAACTGTCGATATTATAGTGTTTTTATATTTTGTTAGATAGTTTTCATCTAGTTATACTTTATGATCATAAAAATATTTTTAAAAATGTTTGTTATATTTGTAAAAATCCGCATTCTTTATTTTTATTTTTATTTTGTAAATGATTTTTTTTATTAAAAGTAATTATTTTTAATGTCAAATTTTATTGCAATAAATTTTATTTTGAAATTTTAAATCAAACATATAAACAATAAAATTATAATTAAAGTTAGAATTACGATTTGATGACTGCACAATCCAAACATAAAATTTACATTTTATGTTCTAATTTCAATTTTGGTGTCCAAATGGATCCTTTTAGTGATTCGCAATTGAAATATTTGTTCGTCTTTTTTTATTTTTTTTTATTTTTAATTATTTCATTACTTCTTATAATAGTAATCTAGTAAAAACAAAAATTATAAAAACAAAAATTATGTCTCACTTGATGTTTGGAATTAGAGTCTGGAATTAAAATTGAACATACTAATTCTAATGTTTATATTTGAAATCTTTTAAAAATTAGAATTGCAATTTTATGAAATTGAAAATTCAGTACTCCAACCTTTTTCTCAATTCTTAACATGGACCTTGGAAATTGTCAATTCCAAAACTTTAGAATTAAAGTGTTTATGATAAAAATATTTTTAAAATGTGACCATATTATAAGAATTATTTATTATAATTTCTTAATATTGTACTTGAATTTGGTATATCCTCCTTTTTTTGTAAAAATTTTTACATTTAAAAAGTTTATATCAAAATATAAGATTTAGATTTTTTCGAAAGGTATTTCTTTTTATTTATAGTGAATTAAAATTGACAAATTAAGGTATTACTTTTTATTTATAGTGAATTAAAATTGACAAATTAGAATGAAAATATTAACTATCATATTATAATTTAATAATTTTTTAGCGAATATTTTTAGCGAATAGATGTTTGAATAAATATTGACCAAAATTAAAAGCCTGTATGTATTTTTCACATAAATTTTATTTAATTATAATTTTTTATAGAAATTAATTTAAAAAATATTTTATTTTGCTTATTGCATTATTCTGTTATTTTATAAATAAAATTTGTTTACTACAAAATAATTATTTTTGATGTGAAGTTTTATAACAACAAATATTTTTTATTTTTTTATGAAATTTTAGAATCGCACATATATGAACAATAGAATTAGAATTTATGTTAGAATTATATAATTTCATATCTGCACAACCCAATCATAAAGTTTAAGATTCCGAGTGAGTTAGAATTAAATTTTTGCGTTCGAATTATAATTCCTGAATTTGCTTGTCTTTCTCTACTTTAATTATTTCATACTCTATTATTTCATTACTTTTAGAAATAATATAGGAATAATATTATTTCATTACTTCTAGGGTTAATAATATAGTAAAAAACAAAGTATTAAAACTTTAAGTTGAACTACGAGGCATGTCATTGGTTGGAGTTGATCGTAGTTTATGGTTGGAGTTGATCGTAGTTTATGATTACTGATTACATATTAGTCTAATTCATAGTTTATGATTATATTATACTTAATTAATTAAGTTTATGTTTAACATTTTACTAACACTATTTCATTTAACTAAGATGGACGCCATTGCTGGAAAAGTCATTGAGGGATTGGCCGCTTTGGCTCGCGACAAGTTGGCATTGATTTGAAAGTGGTTCATAAAATGAAAGAAATCAGGAAGAGACTGGCTGACATTTATAATGATAAGAACCTACTGCAATTGAATGATCGCTGCCCTATGGAGACTCCAGTTGTAAATAGGAGGGAAAGAGAAACTTACTCTTTTGTGGCTAAAGATGATGTTATTGGTAGGGAGGAGGAAAAGAAACTTCTTGTTAGTTATTTACTAGAGACACCAATTTGACAGACGGAGTTTCAGTAATTCCCATAGTTGGGATTGGGGGACTATGTAAGACTGCACTTGCTCAACTTGTGTACAATGATGAGGCTGTCAAAAAAAATTTTAATCTAAGAGTGTGGGTGTGCATGTCTGACGAATTCAGTGAAGGGCAGATAGCTCAGAAAATATTAGAACAGGCACAACAATATAAACTGGATAAAGTTCAAAAAGATGTAAGAAAGGAAATTGAAGGGAAGAAATATTTACTTGTACTAGACGATGTGTGGAGTGAGAATCGTGATTTATGGCTTAAATTGAGAAGCATGATACAGTAATTGTAACCACATGCAGTAAGAGTGTAGCAAAAATTATGCAAACACATGAACCCCTTTGCTTAAAAGGCCTTGATGAAGATAAATCTTGGCAGCTTTTCTCCCGAGTGGCTTTTCACGGAGGGAAAGAACCAAATGATCCACAATTGGTAACAATTGGAAAGGATATTATTAGAAAATGTGTTGGGGTTCCCCTTGCGATAATAACTATTTGGGAGCCTATTATATTGCAAAGAATTATCAGTGAAAAATTGGCTGTATTTCAAAGACACTCAGCTTTCAAAGATAGATCGTGAGGAAAACAAAATCATTGCTATTCTTAAACTGTGTTTTGATCATTTAGTATCAAATTTGAAAATTGTTTTGCTTATTGTTCCTTGTTTCCGAAAGATTTTGAGATTGAGAGGGAAACACTAATTCAGTTATGGATAGCTCAAGGGTTCATTCCAACATCAGATGAAACTAGACATCTAGAGCATGTTGCTGATGAGTACATTATGAATCTTCTATCGGGGTGCTTCTTTCAAGATGTGACAAAAGAATATGGTGACGTAAGGACATGCAAAATGCATGATCTTATTCACGACCTTGCAGTGCAAGTGGCTAAGAATGAATGTGTTACCATTAGTAAAGGAAAAAGAGAAATCTTTTAATTGTTCATATGAATTGCGTTATAAGGAACTTCAAACTTCCTTACTTGAGGCAAAAAAATCAAGGACATTTTTCTTTCGGAGCAGAATATATAGGTGAGGAAAACCCTTTGGGAGTTCCTTCTTCGGTCAAGTCATTGTTGAATAAAAGTATGTTTTAAGCTCACTTACATCGAGTCTAAAGTGCTTACGTGTTTTAGTTTTTCAGAAGTCAGGTTTGAAAATAATTTCAAAGAGTATAGGGAAGTTAAAGCATTTGAGATATCTTAATCTTTCATATAATGATGCCATTAAATCTTGATCTTTCATATAATGATGCCATTAATAAGGTCCCACATTCAATTACTAAGCTACATAACTTGCAGACCCTAAAACTCTCTGGTTGTCATATGCTTCAAGAATTGCCAAGAGGTATCAACAAATTGGTAAGCCTAAGGTATCTTGAGTTGGACGATTGCAATAGTTTGGGATGGATGCCGCAAGGCTTGGGACAATTAACTTGTTTGCAAACGTTGACAAGTTTCGTATTGGACCATGAAAGGAGTGGCAGTGCAAGGATAAGTCATCTGAGCGGGCTAAGTAACCTGAGAGAAAAATTACAAATCGAAGGATTGGAACACCTATAGGGTAATACAGTGGAGGTTGAGTCTGCTAAGGTATGTTGGTACCATTTTGAGGACCCTGCATTTGAAGGTGAAATGATTTTACGATGCGGCAATCTATGTCACACTATCAAGAGCTTGTCTATAGACAAATTTTCTGGCAAAAGTTTACTAGACTCTTTTGAAAATCTTTTATCACTGATCGAGCTTCACAGTAAGTTTTGTAATAATTTGACATCGTTACCAGATTCTTGGAAATCTTTTATCACTAAAGAAGCCTCGCATTGAATATTGCAATAGTTTGACATTGCTATCAGACTCTTTTGAAAATCTCTCTTCACTATAGGAGTTTTATATTAAGTCTTGCTCTAGATTGACATTGCCAGACCCTTTTGGAAATCTCTCCATCACTGAAGATGCTCTTCCATTACCAGACTCTTTTGGAAATCTCTCACATTGAAAAAGCTTTATATTTGGTCTTGCGAGATTTTGACATGCGATATTTTGAACATTTTGACATTGCTTTTAACATCGCTACCAAACTTTTCTATTTTGACATGCAATATTTTGACATTTTGACATTGCTTTTGACATTGCTACCAAATTTTTCTGGTAATCTCTCGTCACTATAAGAGCTTTATATTGAGTGTTTGTGAATATTGAGTTTTGCCATAGTTTGACATTGCTACTAGACTCTTAGAAATCTCTTATCACTACAACTACAATGTTTGATAATAAAATGCTACCGACTGACATTGTTACGGGATTCCATCAGAAACCTTTCATCATTGAATTATCATAGCATTAATTAATGATTACTGTTGGTCGTTTCACTTTCCAGTTTGAAGGAATTGCATAATCTTAGAATCTTAGATGTTTATAAGCACTAATGAAATCAATATTCAAGGTATTTGGGTTCAACTTCAATTTTACTGCTGCAAGTTTATTTTTCTCCTTTCATTTTTTTGTGTTTACCCAACAACAATCATTTTTTTGTGTTTACCCAACAACAACATTTTATTGGAACGCCCATTCACTGATACTTAGTTCAACAATGTTTGTGCTCAACATGCCAGAAGAAATGAATAAGGAATTGGCTTTCAATCACACAGATTCACTGCGGTTCAAAAGGTATTTATATAGTTTTGTATATTGGGTTGTCTCTCTTTTCCCATCTTTTAATCTTTAAGTTGATTTGTCTCTATTTTATTTCTTTGGAGCTTTTTTTTGAGTTTTGTGAATCTCTTTAAAATCACAGCCTATGAAAATAAAGACACTTGATACAAGATTCATATAGCTGGTGCTGCCTAAAGTTACAATGCTTGATTTCCTTATGGTGCTTTAATCTAATTTCTTTCTCATTTTTATAATTTAATTATACATTAATTGTGTGTCCGCAATTACCTTACCTAACACGTATTAGAACAAATAATGCCTTTTATTTTATTACCAATATGCAAAGTGCTTCAATTGATTACTATTTTTTTAATTTACGGCTTATAGTCTTGGAATCTGTACTCTGATAATTTAGTAATTCGGATGCTTTGTTTTTCTTTATGACTAATGTTTGATTGCTGATTTTGATTCAAATTTTAGAACACAGCTTTTGAATCCTTTAAAATGTGGAATTTTATTAATTTATTAAAAATTCATTCCCCTCACTTGGATTTGTATACTTCATAAATTTAATTAAGTTATAAATCACGTTTTTATTAGTGCTTTTGTAATTTAATTAATTAAATTATAAATAATCTAATGGATTAATTGACATGCTATCAGATTATCTCTGATTAGAACTGTTGAAACTTTTGTCTGAGACTTACTCTGGCTTTAGATGGCTATAATTTGATTTTTCTTTTCTTTTTCATTATGAGTTTAGACGGTTATAATTTGATTTTTTTTTTCATTTTCATTCTTAGAATGATATATACTCCTTTAATACTCCTTTTTTTTCTTTCTTTTTTTCTTTTTTTTTGCTAGAATAGATCCTTACTTCTTTTGGCTTGTTAGGGATCGAAGCTTAACTGGAATCAAAGCCTGAAACCATTCATCATCTCAACCATTCATCATTCATCATTCATCATCTCGAAGAACAATAGCACCTGAAGGATGCCAAAGGCCTACTTATGTGAAAGAGGTATACAAAAAATACAATGTTTTCCTATAATATTTATATCTTCTGTTATTATGCAGAAGCAGAAGCAGAAGCAAGAGATATAACAGTGCTAAAAAACAACAAACAAGAATGTAATCCTTTCAATTTCTTTATATCTTGCAGCATCTAGCAAATTTAGCTCTCTCCCCCACTCTCTTTTTGAACATATTTCTTCTCTCGTTGTATATCTCCAAAATGAGTAAATGGGTATGCGGTATTATTAAATTTTCAATGTTTGGTTTTAACCGCTCCCTCTCTAGCCTCAAAAAAAAGATCTTCTTGTCATGGGATGATAAGATAACAACAAAGGAATTTGAGGATTTAGCATTAATGAGTTCACAAAATTTTCCCCTTTCATGTGCTTTCTCACCTGTAATATAATCTTACATTGTAACATTTTGTATGAATTTTGTATGAAAGGAGATATAATATGACAAATGTCATGCCACTTCATGCTCAAAGGTTTTACTCTTTCATCTCATTGCTTTATAACTTGGTAATCACAGGTGGCTGATTCGAAGACAATGATCCGATGTCTCTTCACATTATGTTTTGCAATAGTTTGATGTTGTTACCCGACTTTTTTTAGGGAAATCTTCTTATAATTGAAGCAACTTTGCTTGCAATAGTTTGACTTTGTTGTTAGACTCTTGAAATTTTTTTATCACTGCAGGAGCTTTATATTGTGTCTTGTGATAGTTTGACATCAATACCAGACTCTTGAAAATTCCTTATCACAGGAGCTTTACATTGTATATCGTTACTGGCTGCTTTGAAAATCTCTCATCACTGAATAAGCTTCGTATTGTGTCTTGCGATAGTTTGATATCGCTATCATATTCTTGGCAATAGTTTGACATTGCTATCATATTCTTGGAAATCTCTCATTATTAAAGGAACTTTGCATTGTGTCTTGCAGTAACCTGACATTGCTAGTAGATTCAAAAATCTTTTGAAAATCTCTCATCACTTAAGTGGCTTTATATTTGGTCTTGCAATAGCTTGGCATTGCTGTTAGACTTTTTTGAAATCTCTCATCACTATAATGTCTGATAATAAATTGTTATCGACTGACCCTGTTACCGAATTCCATCAGAAACCTTTAATCATTGAAGTATCATAGCATTCATGAATGATTAATGTAGGTCGTTTCACATTCCTCTTTGAAGGAATTGCGTAATGTTAGATGTTTATAAGCACTAATGATTCGTATATATCCACAACTAAAGGAGAGATGCGAAAGCGAGGTATTTGGGTTAAACTTCAAACTTCATTTTCACTGCTTCATCTTTTTGTGTTTCCCCAACTACGACCTTTTATTGGAACGCCCATTTAGGTCACTGATATTTAGTTCAACATTGTTGATGCTCCATGCCAGAAGAAATGAACAAGGAATTGGCTTCAATTGATACGCATAGATTCACTCTATTGGGTTGTCTCTTTTCTCACCTTTTAATCTTTAAGTTGATTCCCTGCATTTTATTTCTTTGGAGGTTTTTTTGAGTATGGTGAGTCTCTTTAAAATCGCAGCCTTTGAAAATAAGGACACTTGACACAAGATTCATGTAGCTGGTGCTGCCTGAAGTTACAAAGCATGATTCCTTCTGCCGAAAAGTTACAATGCTTGATTCCTTATGGTGCTTTAACCTAATTTCTTCTCTCATTTTTATAATTGAATTATACATTAATTGTGCGTCTGCAACTGCACATTTTTGTTCCTTCCACTCCTCCATTTTTGTTCCTTCCATTCCTCCTCTACCCACCTCTCCATAAGCCTCCGAAAAATGGTTGGTTTATCTCTTGTCACCACCAACTATGCAGCTAGAACAAGTTTATTGTACGTTCACTAAAAAATAGGAGGGAAATCATTTTTTATCAGCTGAGTTTAGGCTGCAACAGCCAAATTTATTGTATTTTGCAACAGTTCAGTTTTATTGTTAGTTACTGGATTCAATGAGTTTCGTAAAAAAGTTAAGTGAAAACAGTTATCATCAAATGCATATACATATAATATACTTGTAGCTAATTCTGATGCGGTGTTTGAATATAATTGATCTTGCTAATGCCTATTGGTAAAGTCTAATTGAATCGTTCTCCCGTAAATCAGTTGCATTTATCAATTTATGATTTAGTAAAAGTCTAGTTTACCTCTGATGCAGTGTTTGAATATAATTGATCTTGCTAATACCTAATGGTAAAGTCTAATTGAACCATTCCCCCATAAATCCGTTGCATTTATCAATTTATGATTTAGTAAAAGTCTAGTTTACCTCAGTTCGTGGATTACAATTTTTTTGAGTAATACTGCATACACATTTATTTACTTACATCTAAAAAATTAATTCACATCCTTGGCGGATAACATTAACACCCCAAGGACTGAATAGCACCAGGCACTAGCCATGAATGCATCTTATATTTTGGTATACACAATTAAGAATACAAGTGGTGCAAACAAAAGCACAGGTGGCCACCCATAGATACACCTTGGGTTTGGGAAATTAGAAAGAACATGAAACTACCTTCATCAGTTCCTAATTCACTGATGTCAATAGAGTCTGTTTCATTAAAGGGGAAAATTCAAAATAGGGAGTGCTGGCAGGCCAAACACGGCTTTTGTAGGTTCAGCAAATGGAAATCAAAGTAATAAATTGTGGACTCAGTAGCAGTGAGATCTTGGTGTGGTATTTAGCTACTGTTCTAGAAGATAATTAGTCAGTATAAATACAGGGCATGAATGCACAGCCCATCTGAGGAAAAACACAGCAGCAACCTTTAAAGTATTGAGAAATAGGGAAGGCATTGAAAATTGCTATAAACTCTTTTTATTCCTGTTTAATTAAGCAGATAGTGTTCATGAATCTAGTTATACTAATCAAATCGATTAAATGGATCCAAATCAACAGTTTGGTTTGATTTAAAAAGATCAGTTTATTTGATTTGATTTATTGGCATGTTTTGTAGTTTGGCCTAGTTCTTTGATTTGGAAAAAAAATTAAACTATTAGATGTATTGAACCAGATCACCATTTTATTATTACATGTTTTAGCTTTACCATTCCTCCATTTACACCTGCGTACCAAAAAAAAAAAAAAGAATATTTACAGTCTTCTACGCATAAACTATATTCAAATTATGTGTGATATTCAATCGAAAACCCTGTTTTGTTACAAAGATTAAACTCGTAATTCTTATCCAAGTTCATCCTACTTTTACCAATTGAACTATGACACCGAGAAACCAGAAGCAACAGATGGCATGGTAACTAATCTAGAAGTACACACCCAATTTCTGGATTCTTTTCCCCGAATTTGTAAGCCAAAAAAAGGGGGAAAACATAAGCCACCGACCTTATAAAAAAAAATAATGTTATAAAACATTAATTGCAATATTAGTTTTTTATCTTTCTTTTTTTTTTAAGGAGTTGCAACATTATTTCAAAGGTGACCATGAATTAAGGAGAAAAAGTCGGCTGGAAAAATCAAAACTTATAGAAGACAAATCAGGGGTTCCCAGTGGGCTTTTCACCGTGATTTTTGCTTAGTTCTGTCCATTAATATCACAGCAGTGCTCTTCTCTTTTCAGTCAGTATAAACGGGAGCAAAGCTCCATCCACTGCTCTTATATAGAGTAAACCCTGCTCTTCCCAGAGCAACCCCTGTTCACTTCTCGTCTTCTAGCTCCAGATTTATACATTTTCGTAGTGAAAATGGAAGTGACATTCGTATTTACGCTTTGTTTGGCTTTGCTATTTGCTGCTTCAGCATTTGCCGCCGTTCAGCCAAGATTACCAGAAGGTAATGCTCCCGTCTGAGAACCTTTTATTTAGATAAGGAATGTGTAGTAGGAGTAGTACTTGATCTATGTTTTAATACTTGACTAAGCTATATTTTTGCTTTTCTTGTGCTGCTGCCCTGTTTGCTTCAAATCCATTTTCTTGTTCTGCACTATCCATTCTCATTCTCAGTTTCTGAGAGTGGGTAGTGTCTAAACTCAACCTGGTCTAGTTATGGAGTGTATTAGCCTCTCATGTGCTTGTTGGAGTGACTCTATGTGTTCCTTTCTTCTACATTTCTTGTGGGTAACCTTAAAATCTGATACATTGTGTTGAGAGAGAGAGAGAGTGTGCTTGGATTTGATTATCTGCACTTAATAACACGGATTCTCAAGTTTTGTGTTGCTCTGCTTTTTTTGTTTTTTTTTGTCTTTGACAGCTTACCTCCAAAATGGCAACTTTGAGGAGAAGCCAGACCCCAGAAACCTCAAGAAAACGAAACTCGTTGGGAAATATGCCCTCCCTACCCAGATGGGAGATCAATGGTCTGGTTGAGTATGTCTCGGGGGGGCCTCAACCTGGAGGCATGTACTTCCCAGTGACTCATGGAACACATGCTGTGAGGCTTGGCAATGAAGCCTCAATCTCCCAGACCATCAAGGTCAAACCCGGTCAATTGTATGCTCTAATACTTGGAGCCTCAACTACTTGTGCACAAGATGAAGTTTTTGAGAATCTCAGTGCCTCCACTGACTGGAGATGTTCCTTTGCAGACACTTTATAGCCTCAACGGTGACGTTATTGCTTGGGGATTCAGGGCCACTTCTAATATTTCCAAAGTGACATTCCACAACCCTGGAGTTCAAGAAGACCCTGCTTGTGGTCCACTCTTAGATGCCATTGCTATCAGAGAGTTCTACCCTCCAAGGCCTACAAGAGGTAATGAAACATATCCACATGCTTATGCTTGTCTACTCTAGCAAGTAGGAACATAACATATTTGAATTTGAGCAAATACTGCTTGGGGTATTTTTTGGGAATCTTGCTTTTGTGTTTTGATACTTATATAAAATAATGTCAACATAGATCTATCTGCAGTTTTAACACCTCCGAAAGTTGTAGGAATCCATGAATTTATCCGCTTTGTAGATTTGTTAGATCCCATTTGCTTTGCTGAGTTTTCAGATAACAGTCTTTTCCATGCTCATTGGTCTCTTAAGATGCAATTCATATTCAAGTGTTTCCCACATTCGTCCTTGGTAAAAAAATAAGTTACATTGTTAAGAATTTAATCCCTAACTTAGCCAGCCACATAGATGGTGCCTATTAGATATGGAATATCAACTCTCTGCTTTCACTTTGTATTGCTTTGGGAGTTGTGTTTTGTTTATTTGAGTGTGTCTTCTGATAAAACCATCATATGGTCTCTTGCAGCTAATTTGGTAAAGAATCCTGGCTTTGAGGAGGGTCCATTCCCTATTTTCAACTCTACCAATGGTGTTCTGCTCCCTCCCAAACAGGAAGATCTCGTTTCTCCACTCCCTGGTTGGATTATTGTCTCCCTAAAAGCTGTGAAGTTCATTGATTCAAAGCATTTCAATGTCCCATTTGGACAGGGAGCAGTAGAGCTTGTTGCAGGCAGGGAAAGTGCCATTGCCCAAATTCTCAGAACAGTTCCCAACAAAGTCTACAACGTCAGATTCACAGTTGGAGACGCCAAAAATGGCTGCCATGGATCAATGATGGTTGAAGCATTTGCTGCAAAAGATACCTTTAAAGTTCCCTTCAAATCTGTAGGAAAGGGCAGATTCAACACCGTAAGTTTCCGGTTCAAAGCAATTGCAGCCAGAACTAGAATCACATTCTACAGCTCTTTCTATCATATCAGAATTGATGACTATGGATCTCTTTGTGGCCCTGTTCTTGATCAAGTTATAGTGTTCCCCGTCGCTTAAACATTAGTTCTACCATTACTGCAATACCTAGTAATTGAGATTTTTGCAAGTCACTTGAACCCGTCTTTTGTATAATTGTGTGATGAGGAAAGATATTCTCCGCTACCATTCAGTCTTCTGAGTAAATTTCTCTTTTTCTGTTCTTCTGGCATACGTGAGACCAATTTCTATTTATATTCATGACAAAATTCTATCCAAGTAATTAGTAAGATGAGATTATATAAGTTTAAGTTGAACTACTACTGCTAGTAACTGAAGATCAGCCAGTGGAGGAATAGGAAAAAGCAAACAGATAAAAAAACGCTGGAAGATTTCTGGATAAGTTCTTGGATCATTAGCTCTTGATAATATATTCAAAATTCAGCAATAAATTAATGATTTTTGAGAATAAAATAAAAAGTTTTTAGAATGAATTGGTTACCTTGATTTTTTTTATAGGCTAATTTATATTTGGAACGTCCTCAAAGAGTATACTTGCATGTTACATAACATTGTTGATAAGTACATGTTATATTACCACAATTTGTTCTAAACTTCCATGTCTAGATTAATTTTAATATGTTCAGTCATTTAAGCTAAGAAATGCATGGATGTGAAGTCACTTCCTAGTTCCTGTGTCCTAGCGGCTAATATTTTACTGTCTCTAACTTTCTTTATCATATTCTCTCTCCATGGTGACATTTCCACCTAAGAACCAAGAATTAACTCAAACAGTCTCAGAATAACAAAACGTTCCAATAGATAGTAGAGCTCATCGTACACAGAAAAGAATATCAATCTTATAAGCTGTTAAGCGCAGTGACGTTGTTTCAAAACACTTCAACACAAAGCCACACACAGACACACGCTAGCTGCATCATGTTTGATTGAGACTCTGAATTGCCTATACTTGTACATCATAAAAGAAATATACTTCCTTTCAAAAGCTTCAAAGACCGAGCTCAAGGATCAGATTGGTAATGATCTCTAGGACAACTTTTGATTGTCGTTGCTATTGATATCTTTCTCTTGTAAACAAAACAACTAGTGATTCTTTCACCATGCTTCCCTAAGATCTCAAATAGAAAACAGGGATAGGATCTACATGTGCTGAGGCCTTCCAGTCCAGACTAGCATTGGAGTAAGCTGAGGCATCAGCAGCATAACAATGACATTACATGATGCTAGTGAATATTTTCATTTTAAGCATGCTTCTGAGAACTTTCATGGCTTAAGCGGAGACATTGCTGCACCGTAAAGCTAATACAGAAGGATCATGAATGCATACTTGTAAGCAAGCACGTGCCAGAAGAAACACAAAAAGTTAGATTTAAGGGCGACTTTCCTATTCTAGAATAATTGAACACGCAGTCAGATTACAAGACAAAAAGAAGTCTTAAAAATGAATGAATATATAAATAAATGGATAGATAAATGAATATATTTTCTTAAATTACTGAAACAAGAAATACACAAGGTCATAATAGTACTAGATCCTCGGAAGAGGTCCTTTCCAGTGAGGTTTGGATCCGTGGAAATTTATGGTTGAGACAGAAGTAGGGACCAAAACCAGATATTGTCTACCAGACAACCACATGGCCACTTGGTTCTTTACCTCATGAAACAACCTGAGAATTTCAGCTTTCCTTTCGTTCTTTTTTGTTACTTCATTTGTTTTTAGCTACACAGAGCCTGAGATAGGTGATAATTTTAGTTAGTACTTACTACTTTAGTTACAATTAGATTTCAAAAGCATTGCAGTTATCAGTTGATAAGCATAGTATGCCATGTGGCATGTGCCTTTGATCACACCCACATTCCTGCACGCATACATGTCTCGTCAGACAAAATAGCACGAAGACAATTTAACCCCTCTGTGATGGGAATGGATCTTCTATGTCAAACGTCAGTTACTATCACAGGTTCTGTGTTAACAACTAATTACACTGATCCTTCGTTATTCGTTCACATAACGGGAATTGTGGTCTCAACTCTCAATCCATTTATGCATGGGTGACGATTAGCAAACAAATTCACATGCAGTACCCTCGACCAATTTATGAATCAAAATACTGTATGGGGTAGCTCTAGACTTCAATTCAAGTTAAAAAAAAAAAACACGACAGGAATTGGAAAACATTTCTTTCAGATCAATAGAATTGGATTCTTTAAAATAAGGTCATATAATTACAATAATAATTACATCACAGCGAATTAAATACCCAAGTTTTGAGTTTTGACGCTTAACTTGGTCAAATCAGGGCCAATTTCATTTTCAAGACCTAATTTCCTTGCAAATCCAGATGAACCCTTGTAGCCATCTCCTTCAAAGACTCTGTTTTTCCACCTTGTGCTTCAATAATTCTTCAATTCAACCTCAAAACGCACAATCCCATTTGCAGGAAGAGGCCTTCTTCTTCATCCTCCTCCTCTCTCCCACCTCCTTGTGATTCCTCTGCTGCAGCCTTATATTTGAATGTATAAAACTGCAAAAGCAAGAACCTGAAGGTACCCAGAACGGCAAAACCCGCCACTTGGACGAACCGAATTCCAATTTTTCGCATAGCTGAAACGCAACTCAGGGTCATCCATCTAATCGGATATAGCATGGTCGTGCCAGCAGAGGAGCATAGCTACACAGCGTCCAAGGATGTAGAACCGCGTCTTGTGCTGCTTCGCCACCTGAGAACACCGTTTGCGGAGGCTCGTTTTCCGGCGAGGACGGGGTTTCGAAGTGAACCGAGAGAGAGCCATGATTGTGTACAGCGAATGAAACTGAAACTGAAACTGGGACGAGGGAGAGGTGGTTTGAACTTGAAAGTCGATGACCACATAATCAAACGCAGCCGTCTCAGTTTTATAGAAGACGTTGGGGCGCACTTGTTTATTACTTGGTTTTTTTTTTCAAGGACGTTTTGGCCCCACTTGTTTACGTTAATGTCAAGAGGATTATTTCAGTATTATATTTTTATTAATACTCAAATCAATTTGTTAAATGTTTATTAATTATTAATTTTATTTTTAAAATTTTAAATATTTATTTTAAAAAGTAATAATTAATTAATATTTTATGAATCACCTTCAATGTTAATACTTTCAAAAAAAAAAAAAAGCATAGCTACACCCTAATGGCAATTTATGCATTTTGTTGCTATTGTTATTTTTTCTTGGATGATGTCATAATTATTTATGCAATTATTCTTCTCTTTTTCTTTTAATATAACTACAAAATTAGGTTTTTTTAGGGTTTAAAAAAGTTTTAATTTATTTTTTATTTTAATTGTCGTGACATTGACATAATTTTTTAAATATGATTTAGATTATAAAAATTTATTGAGTCTAAATTAATTATTTTTATTTTTAAATTAAATGTAATTTTTTTAAATATAAATAATTTCACCTAAATTTATTTTCAATTAAAATAAAATTTATAAAATTAAATTTATAAAATATAATCACATAAATCATGCTTATAATTTTACAAATCAAAAGATGAAGTACTATTGTACTGATAAATTAAAATAACATTATCATTTTCATTCCAATCAAACATAACAACTACTTAATAAAATATTAAAAGAAAAACCCAAGAAGAAGTTAAAGTAAAATTTGCTGCTTTTCATTCATTGAGTTCTACTTCTTACTCATCCAGAAGGAATATGTGTCTCATGTCAAAAAAAGAAAAAAAAGAAGGAATATGTGTCTGGTGAGAGTGACGGGCAAAGGTTGGTCAAAAAGGGCGTGGGGGAAAGTTCGAAGGATGACAAGGACAACACCATGACCATGTCGTGGTACTGTTGCTGTGGCTGAAACAGAAGCAAACATTTTTTTTCCTTTTCACACACACACAACAATGTATGAAAAGGAAAAAAAATAGGATTGAACAGCCTAACACTAAACCAATCATATAGTGTTTAGTATTATAATTATTAAGTATCAAATAATCTTTAAAGATTTCATTCAACTTTGCATAGTTTAGGAGATTTTAATCTCATTGTGATCCGGATAGATCATTCCGTCATTTATGTAATCTTATCAGGGATTAAAATGATTGATTTTAAATTTTTTGTGAACTACTTAAAGATAAAAATTGATTGTCAATAATTACGGATGAATTAAAATATCTAAGACTAATGTAAAGTCGATATAATTTTCGAGATTAATTTATGATTTAGTTTATTATAATATATACCTGTCTCGTTATCATATTATCTTGATATTTATACAAGTATAAAATGTTATCTTCACATGAAAAAAGACTAATTTTATATTTTACATCTAGAAGCTGTGCAATCAACTGAATCTGGCTTTAACACAAAAAAAAATAAAATAAAATAAAAACTTGTAGCTTATTATTGACGTACATTTGGAGTAATGTGCAAACTTATGGGAAGCCAATAGAAAATTTTTTATACTAATAGATTTGAAATTAAAGGTCGATTTTTGTTTTATAACTTTTCTTTTATCTTAATATGGGATGTATTTAATTGATACATATAAGAGTAAAGTCTCGTCTGATTTTTTTTTAGGGATAATATAGTCATATTGATGAAGTTGAGAGCACAAGTAATTTAACTTAAATTGTGAAAAGAAATTTTGAAGTCTAAGAGTTCAATAAAGTAAATTAGACATAATATATAGAATATAAGTTCAGTAAGATATGAGTTAATAATATTTTGGAGGTGAATAAAATTCTATCATATTAGAAGTTGAACAATTTAAGTATTTTTATTTATCTTCTAGTAAAATTTATTTTTATTTATTGAATATATATCATTTATTAATTTCGTCCTTTAGAATTAATTTTATTAATTTAATTATTTAAATTTTATTTTTTTTCTTTATCTTTCAAGTTTCAAATCACTCATAAATTTTATTTTTTTGTTCTTTTTATTTTATCAATGTAATCTCTTAAAGACTAAATTATTATGAATTTAAAGTTAAAAAATAAATCAATAGACTAAATCTATAAAATAAATTAAATAATATTTCAAAAACTAAAAAAGTTATGGATCCAATGGTGAATGAAATGCAAAAGGCCAAATTTATTTAGAGAAATGCGAAATAGTAGATAAGAACACTCACAGGACCCACCACACATCAAGTCCTGATCAGAAAACTCCCCCACCCACTTTCCACCATCATCTCGTATCTTGCCACTCAAACGCAACCACCTAAAAGGGACAGCTTCAATAGATACAGTCATGGAGGGTCATACTCATACATAAGATGTGGGAGAAGAAGGAATCCTTCCCTTGTTTCTTTTACTTCTTTTGACCTGAAAAGCGCAAAAGAAACTCCAGAGAAAATCAAAAGCATCCAAAAAGCAACCCCGATTTGACATCACTTTAATTTCATATTCATCGCAAGAACTGCTAACAGAACCATTTTTTTCACTTAAATGCAACAAAAAAAAATCACATGGCTTCAGGGCCCACATTCAAAAATTATGTTCGAATTCATCCAGTGTGATTGTGATTCTTTTAACTACTTTTATGCTTTTCTCTTTTCTTTCTATTCCTTTTAACTCTACTAAGAATTGCTTTCCAAGAAATCCATAAAAAGTAAAACTGGTGCTTGACTCTGGTTGTCTGATAGGATATCACAAAAAAATGAATCATATTCTAATTCATTCAGAGGAACATTGCTTGATAAGTGTTTTATTACATGATTTCAAGTTTTATCACTAAAAAATAGTAAAAACCAAAGAATGAGAGGAGGCAGGAGCTTGAAAATATGAAAGTAGTTAAAATACAAAAATTTGAGTAGCTTCATGTACGTCTGGCTTTATTCGTCATGGCAAAGTTGCATGACAGTAGAATCACCGAATGGGTGTCTGATGAACTTGTTAACTTTCCTTCCTAGACCATAGCAGATCTTGGATACAGAAAAGCTTTCACCTTTCCCTGCAATGTTGATTTGTTTGCCCTCAACATCCCCATCAGTGGAAGAATTCTCATTTTGGACTGCTCTCCCCTTCAATTGTCCCATACTGGCACTGGTACCTCTATCACATCTACTGGGGCATAAAGCACTCGCAAATCTGAATAACCACATACTGGAAAGACCCCATTGAATAGCATCTCCTTACATCCAAATAACTACTACTGCTCTCTCCTTCACCTCTTTCCACCCCCTCTCCATTATTTGAGCTTCTAAATTTTCCAAGCCTGACAGAAAATACCCTTTTTCCATTCATTATTTGATTTTCTGCAGGATTGTCAACAGAAGCAGCCCCACCTCCACACCCACCACTGCCTGAAACCCCATCTTCCTCACGTGGATCCTCAGAGTCAAAAGCTGGGCTTTCAAAGGCAAAGCCAGGTGCATAAAGAGTACCTCTACAGAGAGGGCAAGTTGAATTAGACAGCAACCATGTATCTATGCAGTCAATGTGAAAAGCATGATTACAAATGGGCAGCAATCTCAGCTTGTCTTCTTCTAAGAATTCACAAAGGCAAACGGCACAATCAAATGGCTCTTTCAAGTCTATTATCTCTTTATAAAGGAAAAGAGGGAGAGCATCTATGAAAGCCTGATCTAGGCCTGAATCGTGAAGATGGAAGAGCTGTTGTAACTGTCTCTGGTATGCATCGGATTCAGACATGTCCGGGTATCTATTGGATTGAGAAATTGATGAAGACGACCTGTGCTTTGTGAGAAATCTAACAAGTAAGTGAAGGAGACCCAAGATGAAAAATACAATAGCTAAAATAACTATGATGAAAAGAATTGCAGGGCTTATTCTATTGCCAGACGAAGAAGCTGGGGGTGGGGCTGATTGTTTCTGGTAGTTAGAACTGTAAGGCAATGAGAGGGAAGAAGAAGAAGAAGGAGGAGGAGGAGGAGGAGGAGGGGAAAGAATATGGGGGCTGGTGATAGCACCATTGCTCTGGCGGATTTGAGAGTGAACCCAATGCATTTTAGAATACGGCATTCCAAATTAGACCATGTCTAAATTTTTGAGCTTGCAAGCAGAGAGAGTGAAAACTATATGCTGCCTGAACAAAGTCATACTGTTTGCTTCTTTGGGGATCCAACCCAACTCACACATTGTGAAAAAAAAAAGCAACAGGAACATTGTTCCTTGCACCCCCAAACAAAAGCAGTGGCACAGAGGGGAAAGAGGAGGGATCAAACAAAGCAAAAGGAAACCAATTTGACTCAAAATTCTCTCTTGGGGTCTTTCAGGACCATCAGTGTGGCAATAGCATTGAAGGAAACATGCTTGAGAAATGTGAACATTGCAGTTGACCTACCTTAGTGGATGAAATCTGAGACTCAGCTTTTATTCAGCTACCTGGGGTGGTTCTTATCTCTCTACTACAGAGTTTTCCATGAAAAGGAAACCCTAATAATAAGTGGGGGGAGTCTGGGGCTGGGAGATTTTAGCATCCAATTCTGTTGCTCCCTCCAATAGCAAGTGAAAACGAATCGCTTCCAAAACCCAAAGGCTTTTGGGTCCCCTACGGACACAGCAATGCATAGACCAAACAAGGAAGGCAAAAAGGTGTGGCAAAATTGTCATTTGACAAGTTAAGGTCACTAACCTTAAACACGTGTCGCACAATTGTTTGTGTAATAGATTGCTGTTAAATACTATTGGCCTTTTAAATTTGGCAATTGGATGATCGACACACCCTAATCATACTATTGAAGTTATCTATTTAAATAATTTAAATAAAAAAGAATTATTATTACTTAATGTATTTAGTGATCTCTTATGTTTTCAATATTTTTTGACACTTGATCTCACTTAATTCTTTTTTTACACATATTATAAATTAATACTAATATTAAATATTGATAAAACCAATCGAACTAAAATATTCATAGATTAGTTCAACTTTTATGAGTGAAGTGAAAAATAAGGTTATTTTGAGCTCCTACGTTTTAATAGGAAATACGGAGAGAGAAGGGAGAGAGAGGGACGAGAAAGAGGGAGAGTATTGCCCTTAAAATAATTCTTGGACTGATATATTTTTATTATCAATTTTTCAAAAGTTAAAAAAAAAAAAAAGAGAGCAAAAAACAGGTGACCGCTAAGATTATTCTTTTTTTTGGGGGTACAGGAAACCATCTCATTTTCTTTTTGTTCAAAATATGGGTTTGATCTTTGTGAAACTTTTAGAGCCCAAAAAGAAGGTGGCGCATTGACATTAGCGATCTGTGGGTATTTTTTATTTGGTCTTCTCGATCTGTAGAGTCGCAGATACAAACTTCTCTACTACTCTTGGACTTACGAAGACCAATAAGTCCAGTGCTCATCCGAGCAACCTTTATATCAAATATGACCGTAGACCCAAAAAAAGTCAAAAAAAAAAAAAATCATGTATGACGAAAAGAAATATTTTTTTAAAAAATGCATCCTTTCCATCAAACTATCACAATTCTAAAAACGCATTATGTTAGTTAGTGTAATTTTTTTTTATATTATTATTTAATAACATGTTATTTAATATTTAATTTTTTAAATAATCATGTTATTTTAACTAAATTTTTTTAATAATTTAATAATTTATAATTAAATGATAGTGTAATACTTTTTATACTAATAGTGAATTAAAGTTAAATTTTGTATCTTAATTAGTTAACTTGTTATATCTCACTTGTAGCACTTTATATTGCGTAAATGCAACCTATAAGGTCTCGTTTAGTATATTATATAAGTAATGAATAGTATAGTATAATTAATATTATACATTTTTATAAAAAGTTTGGGTAAGACACTTGATAGCATAATATATATCCGTTCAAAATAATTTTATTTAACATTGACCATATAATATATAGAGATCAAATTATTTTATTTTATATAGTCTTAATTATACAATCAATTCTAAATAAAATTATTTTGACCAAATAAATTACTATCCAGTATATTATCCAAATATAAATAGTATTAATTATACAATAATACTATCAATCCTTTATATAGTGTATCAAACGGGGCCTAAGCATTGCACTTTTTGTATAAGATTACATGATGAATTAAATGGACTGTTGTCATTGATCAGTACTACTACTAGCTAGTAATATTTGCAACATGATTGCAAAGAATAATACTAGCTGCTATTAAGAGCAGGACATGATCCAAAAAAAATATGTATGCTTCTGCAGGGGTACCTGTAATTCTTATTGTTGCTTTTTTATAAAACTTAAAACTTCCCCCATGTATCATCAAATTAACCTTACACCTATTATTGACCTATCAATATATATAAATCAAATTGAAAGTGATGTGTAAAAGAAAAATGTCAATGTTCACACTTTGTTGCTTTTACATTGCGTGCATCAATTGTTCAAATATGTTTATATATGGATAGTTCACTTATAAATAATGCTAAATTGTTAAAAATTGGAGAGAATTTTTATACATGACATGTGTCGAAGATAATTCAATAGAAGTTCATGTGCTCGAATCTCGATTGGTTAGCGTATTTATTAGTTATTTCAGTTGAGAAAACGAAACTAATAGCTAGAGTCCTCACAGCATAGATAGATGAGCAAAAAAGAACCAACAACTGAAAATTAGTTGAGAAGTTTATGCTGGAAGCATACATGTAATTAAGAAGAGCACATGAAGAAATAGAGATTATACCAAAAAGAAGCAAGCTTCAAGTGCTGCTGCTGGCTAGTGTGTTGAGTTGGCAATGCAAGCTGATCATGTGCTGTTGGCTTATATTGGTCTCCAAATCTCAGTTCATGATTTCCTGTAATGGGTCAACCTTAATCCAGAGCATACCTTATCGTTTCCATTGGATTTTAGCGTGGTGCGATGTGATTGGCGTATTCATAGTACAGATAAATTGAGAAATGATAAAAACGGATAAAGATTAGATGAGAGAGAACCCACTCCATTTTGTGATGTGCTTGGCATTTTCTGGTTATTAATTCTAAGCAAGAAAAAAAATTTTGCAATTCAATTAGAGAGAGAGAGAGAGAGGAGGCCAGCACCACTTAACTTTAACCATTTTCGGAATCTAAGATGTAAATCAAGCAAAACACGGGTAATCACACTGACCAATAATTTGAGATAGAGGATATAAGAGAAATGTGTTTTCTTCCCTTGTTCTTTGCGCAAGACAATTTTAAGACATACTTTTGCAAGTTTCTTAAACAGTACTATAGATTAATAATTAATTAGAGAATGTGTCATGCATATAACCACCACTTGGGGGGACAATTTTTATGGTCCGCTATCATTATTGTGATCGTAATATTGTTATTATTGAAATTTTTTTAACTGTAATATAATCGTAATTATAATTATACTAATTATATTTTTATGTGATTATTATTAATTTTTATAATTATAATACAATTACAACTGTAATTTAAAGTCAGGAGTACGTGCATGTATTAGGATATCAGATATGTAATTTAAAATCACGAGTACGTGCATGTATTAGGATATCAGATATGTTTAGGCTCCATTCCTGGTTATATAAAACCAAACCAAGATGGCACACGACCAGAACTTGGAATGGTATGTTGCGGCTTGCACTTAGCTGGAGCTACAAATGGAAATATATTATTTACTAGTACAAAGCATATATACATGGCTAGAAATGAAAACTTTATGGATGGTAGGCCATGGACTCCACGTTCGTTGGTCTGACATTGCTGTGCCTGTGATCTTTACCCTAAAGCACACCTTGGCAAATGGAACATGGCAATTGTGGCTCCTAGAGCTTCTCTTCCTGCTGCGTCTATGTATGTGACAAATTAATCTGGGACTCTTGTGTCCTTGGGGCTGGTGGTTCGATTTAATATTGATTCGAATCGTTGCAGTTTTAAGATTGGCTGTGCTTAAAACTTGTGTTCTTTTGTCTCCATGCATTAATTATTTCTCACCCTTTTATATCTGTGCAGAATTGGCACTACTGCTATCTGCTCTTTTGAATTCACCGCAATTAAGAAACAAGCATAGACCTTTACATATTCTTAAAATGATGTAATATAGCTACAATTAATGTATTAGTATCAGGTCCATATGCTTGAAGCCTATCAAGCAGTAGATATACGATTAATTACTTGAGATAAATTCTCACTGTTGTATGTACCACTTTCTTTATTTGCTATAACATGTTCCTTTGTGTATAAGCCCATATAATTTTGAAAGCATGATCAGTCACTAGCTTCTCTCCTTTGCTCACTATGACCAAAAGTCGTGACTCTTTATTTGCTAATTTATTTCTACACTACTTTTCTCGCTTTTTCTCTACTTCTTTAGTACATCTTCTTATTATAAAAAAAATAAGAAAGAGAAAAAAAATAAAAGTCTCTCTTTTTTTCCAAATAATAAAAAAGGTATAAGAAGGAGATGAAAAGAAAACAGTATAAGAATAACATTTCTCTTTAATAATATGCCTCTTTACAAATAAGTCCAGTAATCCCTAATTAGAACTTGGTTATATGATAGGGATATCTTCGCATATCATATATATATATATATACACACACACACACACACACAACTATACACATCTATGTTCCTAGACAGCAATACTCTTTCTTGGTTTGCATGAGAATAGAAGTTATGACTTCTATCCTAGCTAACACCATCAACTATTACCACCTATACAACGTACCACAACAAATCAAAGCACTGAATGACTTGGTATTAATTCATATTCAAAGGAAATTAACCAGTAACCACCATTCAGGCTTGGTTAACAACAGAGAGCTAGCTTTAGAGAGGGGCCTACAGACAGCAGTACAGCACACCGACTCTCTTTGCATAACTGCAAAATGTAGGTGTACCACTACCTGCTGAAAGCAAGACAAAAAGCGGTAGAGAAAGGGGTGGGGTAAATCCTAAGATTTTTCTTAGGAGTTGGGTTTATCTACCCTCTCTCTAGCAAAAAGCTGGTGTATAGTTCAGTGACTGGTAAGCAAATTAAGACTAGCTTGACCAATAATGCTTTAATCTTTCTCCCTTCTCTCCAATATTTTGACCTTATCAAAATGGGGAATTCCCCCTAGTTTACCCTTTCCATCTCTGGACTAACTAAAGCCTAGTGGTTGAGGAACCATGAATCCCATATCGATTAATGCTGCAATCCTTATAAATATATATAGGCAACAACCTTCAGTTTCAGCGAAGAGGAGCAAACTGGAACATATATGTGATGCAATAATTAATGATGGATAATTTACCATCACTACAAGAAAAAAAAAAAATTTAGCAGTGCCTGAGAAGCATGGTGTAATAAGCGTTCCCCATCGGTAATCAAATCTTGCAAAGATTTCGAGTCTTCAAACCTAGAAATGTTATTGAACTGTACGGCAGAAAAATCATTCAGCTCATGAAAAAAACCAAGGAAGATAAAAAAAAATGAAAAGGATAAAAAAAAAAAAAACTAAAGAAGAGTAAGGATTAGCCATGATATTTTTAATTATATATATTATCTTAACCTCAAAAAATTGTTTGATATATTTTGTCCTATTTTCTAATACTCCATGACAATAATGTTTCTGACTGATACATCATACATCCAGAAAAAATATAATAAAATCTCCATTGCCAACACAAATCCTTAGAAGCATCTCCAATTAACAAACAATCCCCTATTTGAAAGCCTACATATACATATATAGAAAGAGAAGAGAACTTACACTTAAAAACGATTACAGAAGGCCACAGAAAGGGGCAGTAACAATTACTGACATAACTTGATACCACTATCTAGCATAGCTAGCTAGCAATTATGGCTTAAATATCTTGGAAAGAGCCTCCAAGACATTAACTTGCAACCTCAGCTGAAGGATGTGTTCCGCTGTCCGGAGGAAGAGCCGGTCCGGCTTCAGCCTGCTGCCGCCGGGAACCAGCCGTTGCAGCTTCTTCATCTTCCTCTCCACTGCGCCACGACCACCCTTTCGCCTCTGCCTCCTCCTCCTCCACTTCACCTTAGCCAAATCTTTGCAACCCATGAATCGTTGTATGCACCCAAACCGATCCCCAAAAAATAAATGGATGAATAAGCAAATAATGCGCTGCACTTTTACAGAGAGAGAGATAATGGACACGTGTGCGAGAGAAAATAGAGGAAAGAGGAGGAGCAGGAAGAAGAAGAAGACGAAGATGGTGAATGTTGTGGGAGGAGAGAATGAGGAATGAGAGAGCTATAAATGAATGTAAAAAAGGCGAGGAAGTTGGGAGTTATAGGACGGGCCATGTGAGCCGAGCCGAGTCGCGCTGTGGTGATTTCCTTTAGCTTTTTGTTTTGGTCCTATGATTTTGTTTCGACATTTCGCTCGCACGCTCGGTTCCGTTTTGTCGTTTTTTCTTGGTGGGCGCGGCCCACGTTCGGCCTTCAACGACCCACGCACTTGTCTGACAGCTCCCTCGCACGCTCACGCAACCCACATAAGTCGGAACTTACCGCTTTCTGTTACATACGCGCGTCCTAGTAATCCTCGAATTTGCCACAGCTG